>CAUYPK010054115.1:0-20818 GCA_963574355.1 Loris lydekkerianus | reverse complement strand
TAGTGAAATTGATTATGATGTGTCTGGGGGATGTCTTATTCGGGTTGAGTCGTGCTGGAGTTCTGAAACTGTCTGCTATCTGAATTTCAGAATCTCTTGGCATATCTGGAAAGTTCTCCTTCATAATCTCATGAAGAAGAGACTCTGTGCCTTGTGAAGCCACTTCGTCACTTTTGGGGATCCCTATAAGACGAATATTGGATTTCTTTGAATTATCCCAGAGCTCTCCGAGAGAGTGGTCTGTTTTTGCTTTCCATTTCTCTTCTCCTTTGCAATTCATTTTTAAAACCTAAAATTTTGGTACTCTGAATTTTTTACAATGTAATATTCTGGGTAAAAGTAGTTTTATTCAAGAGGTGCTTTAAAATAAGAGTAAAATTTAGAATTTGAAAATTTACTGAACATAAAATAGAGAATACACAAATATGAACTACTTCTGAGAAAAAAGTTAGTACATAAATCCTACCATCAAAGGGATGAAATTATGAAAAAGGAAGAGAGATCTTTCTCTGGCACCAGAGAAGCTCCCTTTTATTGAGAAGTTTTTAGATATTTCAGACCAATAAACTTAACAACTTAAAAGAATAAATAAGGCAGGGTGTGGTGGGTCACACCTGTAATCCTAGCACTTTGGGAGGGCAAAGTTGGTCTATTGCTTAAGCTCACAGGTTTGAGACGAGCCTGAGTAAGAGCGAGACCCTGTCTTTACTAAAAAATAGGAAAAATCTGAGGTAAGAGTATCACTTCAATCCAAGAGTTGGAGGTTGCTGTGAGCTATGACCACAGCTCTCTACCCAGGGTGACAGCATGAAACTATGCCCCAAAAAACAAAGAAACAGAAAAACAATAATCAAACCTTGAAAATCACCAAACAATTTATGTATTAAAGATTAAATTTTCAATCCAGATTTTCTCCAAAGGCATTTTTAGTCTTAGATAGCTTCCTTGGTAAATATCATAAAACATTCAAATATGAAATGATACAAACTTCATGCAAATTATTCTAAACTCTTCAAGTCATTTTTAGGTTAGCATATTCCTGATGTACCAAATGAAACATTATAAGGAAAGAAAAATGGCAATATTTCTCATTTACATTACTTCCAAATTCCTAAACAGAATAATAACAAAAGTAAATCAGTTTTATACTGCAGGCAAGTTCAGACTTTCCCTCTTATGGGTTGACAACTGCATATGCTAAAATAACCTGACAAGAGATACTTACTATGCAAGTGCACAGGAGACATCGATCTATAAAGCTCATAGAATGTACAGATGTTTGAAACATAAATACCCCCTTCAAGGGGAGAAGATTGAGGGATATAGGTAATTTTAGAGAAAAAATAAATAATTTTTAGAGGAGATGAATGGGAATGAAGAAAAGAAAGTAGCCTAAGACAAAGTTTCCCTGGCCTCTGGATATGGTATCAATTCTAGTCCTCTTTCCTTGGAGTTAATCTTTTCCTTTTGATGAGATTATAGAGAGAAGGACCCAAGACAATTGCATGCCTTTGGGAGGAAATTCTCTTATATGGAAAATGTCAAAAGAAGGCAGTGGTATGTTTATCTCTCAGTTCAAAGTGCTCAGTAAAGCATACTTTGGGGGCATTATTTTCAGAGTTCCAACAACACAATAAAATGTCATTTATACCATCAAGCCTTCAATATTTGAAAACAAATTTCTCAAAAGAGAGAAATACATCCTTGTAGAAAAATTCCAAATAATTTGTCAGACACTCATATCATTGAGGAGATAAAACATAATTTCTCACTCCTTAAGTATGAGCAGCACATAGTGCCTTCTTTCTAAACTGTGAGATATGTAAATGGAGAAAAAAGGTGACTATGCAATGGAGAAACATGACAAAATTACCTGGCTGTAGCCAGATGATTTCAGTCAACATCCATGCTGCCAATCACACTCATAATATGTACCCTGATGTTATGGATGAAAATTATACTCAACCTATGTGGGTTTTTTTCCCCAAACTCATAATTCTGGTCAAATCATGGAAAAACGTTGTACAAATTCCAATTAGAGTCAATTTTTAAAATATCTAGACATCATGTCTTACAATTGTCAAGGTCATTATAAATAAGGAAAGCCTGACAAACGGTTCTAAATTTACAGTCTAGGGAGACAAAACTTCCCCAGGACATATATTAATCAAATTGTCAAAGGTCAAGAACTAAGAAATAATCCTAAATGTAGCAAGACAAAAGAAGCAAATCAAATATAAAGAACTTTTGATTCATTTGACAACAGACATTTTAGTAGAAACATTACAGGCCACAAGGGAATAAGAAAACATTGAAAGTGCTGAAGGAAAGTAAATTTGCAGCCTGAGAATACTGTACTCAGTAAAACTAACTTTCAAGCACAAAATAGAGATAAAGACTTTCCCATAAAAACAAAAGCTGAGGGAATTTATTACGATCATACTTGTCTTACCAATAATAGGAAATGCAGATCTTCAATCTGAAAGAAAGGAATGCTAATTTGCAACAAGGAAATACATAAAAATATAAAAGTTGGTAGTAAATTTAAGTAAATGTGAAAATTCAGAATACTTTAATGCTGTAAATTGTGGTGTAGAAATTATTTATATATGTAGTAGGAAGAATAAAAGCCAAATATATCAAAAAGAGTAACTAAAATTCAATAAGAGATAGGAAATGAAAATGTAAATTGAGGCAACATAAAGTCAAAATGAAGGGGAAAAGAGCTAAAGTGTAGAGTTTTTTTGTTTGTTTTTTTTTTTAATCAGTCTTTATTTCTTTACCTTGTTATCCAACTTAAGTTGTTATTAGGTCTAAAATAATGTATTTGAGGCTTGGCGCCTGTCACTCAATGGTTGGGGAGCCGGCCATATACAATAAGTGTTTGAACCGAAGCTGGGCCTGCTAAACAATAATGACAACTGCAACAAAGAAAAAGCCGGGCATTGTGGTGGGCAGCTGTAGTCTCAGCTACTTGAGAGGCTGAGGCAAGAGAATTGCTGAAGCCCAAGAGTTTGAGGTTGCTGTGAGCTGTAATGCCATGGCACTCTACCAAGGGTATCATAGTGAGACTCTGTCTCTAAATAAATAAATAAATTAATTAATTAATTAAATAATATATTTTCACAATAAGATTTTTTTTGTGAACCTCATGGTAATCATGAAGCCAAAGTACATAATAGATATACTAAAAATACAAATAAAACATTATGAATCAACATGAATGGAAAACAGTTTAGAAAAAGAGGGGAGTTACAAAACAACCAGAAAACAAGTAATAAGGCAATAGTATATCTTTACCTATCAAAATAACATTGAATACAACCAGACTAATTTCTTCAATTAAAAGACATCCAAATGGGTAAAATAAGCAAAACCAAACTGTGTGCTAGCTACCAGAAACCCACTTCACATGTCCAAGTGCACATAAACAGAAGTGAAGAGGTGGAAAAATATATTCCATCCAAGTGGAAACTAAAAAAGAAGCAGAAGTAGTTATACTTACATCAGATAAAGTAGGCATTAAGTAAAATATGTAGAAAAGAAAAAGAAGGTAATTATATAATGGCAAATGAATCCATTTGACAATTGTAATATACATGTAGCTATCAATGTAGCACCCAAATATATAAAGCAAATATTAAAAGATCTGAAGAGATAGATTGAAATACAAAAATAGTGAAGAATTCCAACATCCCATTTTGGACAGCAATAAAAATCAACAGACAAAATAAAAATCAACAAAGAAACATTGGAGTTAAACTACATGCTAGACTGGATAGACCTAACAGACATTTACAGAACATTTCATCCAATTGCTACAGAATACAAATTCTTTTCATCAGCACTGTATGTTAGACCAAAATATAAGTCTTAACAATTTTTTTAGAAAGTCAAAATTATATCAAATGTCTTATCACTGAAATTAAATACAACTATAAATGACAAGAGAAGCCTTGGAAAATATACAAATACATTGAAATTAAACAAGGTGCTCCTGAACAATGGGTCAATGAAGAAATTAAAAAGAAAATTCGTAAAAACTTTTGAAACAAATGAAATAAAAATAAACATTCCCAAACCCATGGAACACAGCAAAAGCAGTGCTAAGAGAAAAGCCTACAGCGATAAATACCTGCATGAATAAAGTGAAAAGTTTTCACATAAACAACCTAATAATAAATCTCAAGGAACCAGAAAAGCAAGAACAAAATATACCCAAAACAAATAAACAAAAAAAAAAAATAAAGATCGGAGTAGAAGTCAATAAAATCAATACTAAAATAAAATACAAACGTCCAATAAAACAAACTTTCTTGAAATGATAAAATTCAAAACATTTTGCTAGAGTAACTAAGAAAAAAAGAAAGACTATCCAAATAAAACAAATGAAAAAGGAGCTATTACAGTTTATAGCACAGAAATACAAAGGACATTAGAGACTTATGAGCAACTATGTGTCAACACATTGGAAAACGTAAGGGACATGTATAAATTCCTGGACACATACAACCTACAAAAATTGAACCAAAGAAAGATACAGAAAATTGAAAAGATAATAACAAGAATGCTCAAGTAAGGAGATTGAGGAAATAATAAAATGTCTTCCATCAAAGAAAAGCCCAGTATCTGAAGGTTTCACTGCTCGTTTTAACAAATCTTTAAATAAGAACAATTCTACTAAAACTATTCCCGAAAATTAAAGAGGAGGGGATATTTTCACATTTATTCTACAAGACTAGCTTTACTATGATACCAAAAATAAATAATGACACAACAAATAAAGAATACTATAGGCCAGTATCTCAGATTTAAAAAAAATAACATGAAGTTAAATACAGTTCACATGGCAGGTAATGTGTTAACAAAGATGCAAAAATCTTCCACAAAATACTAGTAAACCAAATCCAACAGCACATAAAAAAGATAATATACCATGATTAAGTGGGATTTTTTTTCCCATGGATGAAAGGATGACTCAACATATACAAATTAATAACTATGATACATTACATAAACAGAATCAGGGACAAAAACCATACTGAGAATGCATCTTACAAAATTAGCATCTCTTTAAGAGAAAAAGTAATAAAGTGGGTATAGAAGTAACATACCTCAAAAAAAAAAAAAAAAAAAAGGCTATGTATGGTATACACTAGATCTGGAACAACAATGATGCTCACTTTCACTACTTTTATTCAATACAGTACTGAAGTCCCTAACCAGAATAATAGGACAAGAGAAAGAAATGAAGGATATGAGGGGGAAATACTTATCTATTATGTACAATGAACACTGTTTTGCTGATGAGCACACTAAAAGGTGCAACTTAAGCATTATTCAAGGGGGTCTCCATGTAACTAAAACATTTGTATCCCCTTCATCTTTGGAAATAATTAAAAAAAGTTAAGGGCATCTAAATTGGAAAGAAAGCAACCAAATTAGTTTTATTTGCAGCTATGATGACCTAATTCTTAGGAAAAACTTGAAGATTCCACCAGAAACTTTTAGACTGATAAATTCACTAAAGTGAATTTATTAAAGTGGCAAGATACAACATAAACATACAAAAATTACTAATGTTCCTATAGCTACTAGCAAATGATCAGAAATGGGAAGTGAAGAAATCAGTCTCATTTACAATCTCTAAAAAATAACCCATCAATAAATTTTATCATAAAGGTGAAATATCTCTACAACCAAAAATATAAAATAATAAAGAAATTAATTGGAGAGAACACAGAAAAATGGGAATATATTTCATGTTTATGGATTGGCAAGATTATGCAGGATTATCTGGCTGGAACCAATATAAGTAACTACATTATGGGTTTGTAGGGATGGAGAAGGGTCAGGATCAAAGAAATGTGACAGAGGAAGGAAGATTAGAATAATTCAAAGAAGAGACCACAAGTCACAGAATGTAGTCAACCTTTCCAAACTGGAAAAGGCAATGATAGGCCTTTCCTCAGAGGACAGCAGTCTTGCTGATACCTTTTAGTTCTTTTGACTTTCAGAAATATAAAATAATAAATTTGTGTTACTTTGACATACTAAATTTGTGGTAATTAATTGTAGCATCAATAGAAAACTAATATAAGCACTAACCATTAAAGAAATAAAAATAAACGAGTTTCATTCTCAAAAAAAAAAGGTATCTGTACAAAGACACCCAGGAAGGTGTCTGTACACCTTACCTGAATTGGTAAGTCACAGACATGAAGTAGATAATCACACACATGTGTGTTTGTGTATATGTGTGTGTGTGTGTGTGTAAAATCAGGCATTGCTTAGTCAGAGCATAGAAGAAAAAGATGTCTGATGGTTAATATACATACAAGTTAAAAGTAATGTTTTCAAAATTATTCATAAACAGAAAATTACAACTTTATAATGTGATAATACTAGAAACTCACAGGATGACTAAATTGAAAACAGACAGTAACACATATTGATGAAACTTTGGAGCTCCTGGAACTATAATTCCTTGCTAGTGCAAGTATAAAAGGTACAAATTCTTTGTACCACTAGCAGTTTGTTGTAAATTCAAGTTTACACGTACCCTATAATCTAGTAATCCCATGCCTAGGTATCTCTCCCAGAGAAATGTAAACATAAGCCCTTACAAAACACCTGAAGAAATGTTTTTAGCTATTTATTTATAACATCCACCCAACTGGAAACTAGACAAATTAAATTCAGCTTTCCGTTGGTGTCTATGAAGAATTGGTTCTGGGAATTCCAGCTCACATATACCATAATTCTTGGACGTCAAGTTCCTGATATAAAATGACATTTTATTTGCATATAACCTATGCACATCTTATAGTATGCTTTAAATCATCTCTATATTACTTATAATATCTAACATAATGTAAATGCTGTGCAAATATTTCTTATACTGCATTGATTGATGAATATTGACAAGGAAATAAAGTATGTCCTTGTTCAGTACAAACATAAATACTTTTCTGAAAATGTTTTTTCTCTATGATTGGATGAATCCAAGGATGCAGAACTTGTGGATAAAAAGGGCTGATTATAGTTACAATAATATGCAGCACTACAAAGTAATGAAATACTAATGCATACAGCAATGTGCACTAATCTCAAAAGCATTACATTGAGTGAAAGGAATCACACACAGATAGTACATAGTTTAAAATTTCACTCAGATAAATTTTAAGAACAGAGGCAGAAGTAATGTGCTATGATAGAAATAAGAGAGCAGTGTTTGCTTCTTGAGTGTGGAAAATTGACCCTAAAGGAACATAAGGGAATTCTCCGAGGTTGATGGAAATGTTCTCTTAGGAGTGGGATTAAATGAGTGTGTTCCTTTGTCAAAACCTACTCAAAGGAATTTAAAATTCATGCATTTATCTTACTGATTTAAAAGCATTAAATACTTTTTAAAAAGTTTTTCAGGACCTGGTTAGGCTAGATAAGCGACACACATAAATCATAATTTTGTTATGAATCTTCTATCACTCCTATTTCTTATTTTTACAATATCTGATATTTTTAATTAAAAAAGGAAATTAAGAAAATGTAAAATGTATAATAGTTATGTAAATTAAGCAACAATCATGGATTTTAGTAGGCAGATTTGGTCAGCT
Source organism: Loris lydekkerianus (assembly GCA_963574355.1). Taxonomy (NCBI): domain Eukaryota; kingdom Metazoa; phylum Chordata; class Mammalia; order Primates; family Lorisidae; genus Loris; species Loris lydekkerianus. The sequence goes on along the minus strand of CAUYPK010054115.1, from coordinate 13,202 downwards.
TTTAAATAAGCTTCTCTAATGGAAGTATAACAGCTGATTTTAAAATTATAATGTTTGTAACATTTTGCTTTCTTAAGTACCAGCCTTTGCTCTAACCCACACTACTTCCTCTGCTTCTGGGAAGATTAAAATATGTTAACTAATGGAATGAAAGTAGAAATCCTTAAGTGATTTTTTTTTTTTTGACATTCAAATTGTATCATGCATGAAACAATAACTTTGAAAGTCCAGCTATTATCTCAAGAATGAATTTTCTGAATTCTTTATTCTCCTTTACCATATCAACTGCACTCTAGAAGACTCCAATAATCGAGATTCCTCATATCCAGGAAGAAAGCTGAAATCACCTGTATAGTTAAACCAAAAAGAATAGAAAAGTGGAACCAGAGTTAGCTGATTTCCCTGCTTGAACCTATTAGGGAAAGGAAGAGACACAAACGATGGTCTGATGTGAATCTTGGATTTCTCACTTTTTGGAAAAGAGAGTAGTATATTAGATAGATAGAAAAACTTACTAGGGTAAAAAAGAGGAGCTGCTGATACTGCTGTTCATTTAAGGTCTGAAAAGAGATTCCTTCCTTCACAAGCAATGGCCGCTTATGGTGTTGTCACAGCAATTTTATACATGTAGGACAGTGGGACCAGGCAAAGAGGGCTGTGAAGTAAAACTGAGCTACCCATGGTTCTTCTGTAGTCTAGAGAGATTGCAGATCTCAAGGATGATGGACTGAAGGCATCACCAGCACGTTTCAGGTGAGGCTAAGTCATCAGGGGAAAGAAAAACTTTCCAAATAACTAAGCATTTTTATCTTAATGATCTTAATGAGCAACCACTGAGAAAATGCCTATAATTAAAAGATTAAAGAATTTTGTGACCAAACATTATTTTTCTTCTTGTCAATCAGTAGATGGAGGAAAGTGCAGGAGGATGGTTAAATAAATTGTAGAAAATAATGATTAATTATAATTATAGATTGTTCTTAATGACAATCTTCCAAAACTTGGAATTTCAGTAAAGGTAAATTTTGTACCCCAAATGTTATATGACCATTTTTATTTATACTTTTCAGTTTGTTTGTATTCCTCTTGATCCTTTTTCCTCTTGTAATCTGGTTTTGGTTATTTACTCCCCTCTAGTATCTCAATATTTTATCAAAGAGAAAAGACAATAAGTGTATTTTTTAAATACTGGTGAAGAAAGAACTCGAAAGTATTAATTTAAATATAATTTTATTTTCTCTTTTATATGGTATCAGTGTATTATACTTTAAATAAATTTTCAAGTCATTAAATCACAGTTTAAATATAATATTTAAGCATCTCTAATTTTTCCCCTCTCTCTTGTCATTTGAAGCACGTGGTTGGCAAAATACAGAGACCCAGACACATTTGACAGTTATTTTTCAGTCTTACTGCCAAGTACAGAACTCCTAAAACATCAGCCAATCTGTTTACAAATAGATGATTTCTCTGCAATAGAGGCTAAGGAACACCACAGAGAAGGAAGGGTAATATTGAGGTATTTATTGAGATTTCAAAGTCTGATTTAATGTGGATTACATATAAAGAGATTAAGATTAAGCGATAATTATTCAATAATTTAGGATTAATGGCATAGAGGAGTGAGGATTTTGAGATTGATACTGGAATTTCTTCTTCAGTTGGTCCTTGGTCTCGAGATTTGAAAAATTAATCAATGGACCACAGGTCAATGGTAAGATAGGATTTATTTTACAGAAAAAAAAAAAAAAATACAGAGAAAGCACCAGACCTTCTGGCTGAGGGAAAAACTCAAGTCGGAAAAAATGTCCTCTCTGGGTCCTTTGTCTAGGGGGATATATATAGCCCAATAAATGAACGGATACAATCCCTTTTTTTCCCAGGTCTGGGAAAGGTACATGAAATTGACCAGCCTTGGGGAATAAGGGGTTCCCTGTTTAGCCACAAGACAGAGGCCAGGCCAGAGACACGAAGATGCTGTGTCTCCTCAGCAGCTGTGTGGCCCCCTGGCTTCTGGAGCCCCCGGTGCACCCTTCCCGCCCCACACACATACACACATTCCAACCCATTGGTTCCTTTACCGACTGCTGCCGGACCTACATACCCAGAGTGGACACAGCTGGTCCTCCCAACTGGGGCAGTGCTGGCTGGGGCGCCACCCGTCCTGTATCAAGATGAGGAAATTAAAGTTTCCTCAGGGTAATCTGTCATTTTAATGGCTTACATTAAGTAGTAGTGAAGCCTCATGAAGTTACTAGAAGTAAAAATAAAGTTAAAATTTCAACTTTTATTTCCCTGGTCAAAAGTCTTATAGAGAGTAAAGTTCTTTTTTTTGTTTTTTTTTTTTTTTTTCTTTAAATGAAGACAAGTTACTAGCATATTAATGTAAATGATAAACTGTGTAGATGATTTTGACTCTCCCTATTAGGATTAACAAGTCTGACATATCTGCAAACTAAATGATAAATGAATCTTGGATAACACAAGATGTGATCAAATATTTAAAGTTTCGTCATATAGAAGATGTTTCAAATTCTCAAATAAGGAAGTTGGATTAAGGAATGGAATGTGAGTGAAGGATATTAGTTAATAAAATGAAATATCCATTAGAGTTATTTAATTTCATCATATTTTATGAGATAAGAAACTCCTCCATACTCTTAAAAGCTTCCAATCAGTATCTTTGTGATTATATGTCATCTTAGCTACATTATGCTGTATTAACAAATGATCACTACAAATCTCTGAGGTTTACAACAGAAAATAGGTGTTCTTCCTCTACCTCACCTCCCATTCCCTTGAGTAGCGTATGGATTAAGCAATATACCCGCCCTATCTGGACTACAGTTCTGTTCCATATTATTCTCATTTGTGGACTTCCCAAACAGGGAAACCTTCTTCTGGGCATTTGCTCTCCCCCACAACAATTTTTGTTTAAATGGCACAACCACTCAATGACTCTGACAGTTTCTGTTCAGAAGAGACACAGTCCACCCACTCACAATTCTTTAGCCCAAACAATACTGGCAGAGACTGTGGTCAATGTGTGTGTATGGTGGGGAGGCAAGTGAGGATGGGAGGATGCATATTCTTCCTACAGGAAAAGACAGTAAATATTTTAAAAATATTGCCACTTTTATAATGACCAACTATTAGAGATTACTGTTTAGATAAATCTAGAAAACACCTAAGATAACCTTCATCATTAAGGTTCTGTTGTATTTATAAACCTTTTTTGTTCATTTATAAAATGGTAATATCATGCCATACTATAATAGATTTCTGTGGAACAAATAAAATAAATCTTGTAAGTGAAGCTGTTGACACTAGATTATAATTTCCTAGAGCAATAGTTCTAAATGAGATCATTATTAAAAACTAAATAATTGAAAATTTATTATACTGTTAGAAAAATAGGACAATTTACTAGCATTTTGTTCTTAAATTTATAGTTATAATTTTACTACACCTTACTGGTTTTAATTAGTTTATCAAAATATTCAAAATTTAAGGTGATAAAAGATTTAACAATAATAATATAGGACTCTGGTAAGATCTTCTTGTAGGGGCAATTTAGTGGTGGTGAATATCCTCACCACCTGCAAGAACCAGCAGTGTTGGCAGTGGGCTGCATGAGTTCCAGGCAATTGGGTGGGACATGTACTCATCTGTGGTGCTGTTGATAGTCTGAGTAGGCAAGTCCCCATGACACAGGATAGGTAGCTCCAAGACCTGCCTGCTTAGCCCTGGTGGTGTTTCTGCAGGGGCAGCAGCAGAACCAGTGGGCTGGAGAATGGGCAAGGGGGCCCTGGAAGACTCCAGTAGCCAGAGGGGCCAGACAACTGCGAGGAGACACTGGTGCCTTGGTGTCTCCTTCCCCAGGCCCTTCTGGCTGAAGGGGAAACCCCACCTTTTCTAGGGCTGGTCAATTTCATGTACGTTTCCAAGGCCTGAGAGTTCCCACCCACTGCTGCTAAATGGAAGGTTGGCTGTAACTTTAGAAGACCCACACTAAAAGTAAACATTGAGTTCCAGGAAAACAACCCCCTGCCACTATATATACCCCTAGCAGAGAGCCTGCACACAGACTTCAGACAGGAAGCAAGAGAGCTTGTTCCCCCACCTGGGTTTTCTCTGCCAGGAGCTTTGGTTTTTGTAGTTTTTGTATTCTTTGTTTCTGTGAATAAATCCTATCTTACCACTGATCCGTGGTTCATGGATTCATTCTTCAAATCGTGGAGACCAAGAACCTGAAACTCCGGTATCACCCAGGCCCCCAGAATTGGCACTTGGATATCAGTAGTGTCCTCCAGTAGGTCCCTGGCCCCTCAGACAGAGTTCTAAGATATATGTCAATTAGATTCATATTGGTATTTAAAACTACAATTTAAGATTATTGCTTTTAGATGAGAATTACTAATAAACACATGAAAATCACTTCATTTATTCACAACATATAAATACTACATTTAAAAGTATGGAAATAATTATGGGACTATTATATTCAGTTTCTTTTGAAAAATAATTTACTAACATGTATGTGTAACTTGGTGTCCAGTAAAGTTATATAAAAATAATTTAAAGACTTCCAGCCACTTCTCTATGAAGGAGAATGAGAGCAGAGCTTAGAGCAAGTTTTCATTCACTATAGTGGGAGACAAAAATCTTTTGAAATTCCTTTCTTTGTAGTTCAAGAAGAGGCCAATACTGTTAGATGAGTATATTGATAAGAATTCATAATTTACCTTATTTTAACATCTGGGAGCTAGCTATTCTGGAAGAAATGAATAAATTTGCATAAGAACCAAAGAGCTTCTATTGAGAAAATGAGATATATTTTGAATCCTACTTTTGTAAAGATAAGTATTAATGGAAACGTATTTGTGGATCAATGATAAAGAATCACTGATTAGAGCACATGGAAATCAAGAAAAGGTAATTTGTAATGAGAGTTTATGGGAGTTAGGTAATGGGTTAGACATTTTTTAGGAAAGACTGATGTCAGTACAGAAGGTTGCTAAAGCCTGGAGCCTCTCCAATCTCAGCAGATTAGTAGCTGATAATTTGGATATAAATCACAGGAGTCCAAACCACTGAAATTCTATATTTTCAATATAATTTTAATGAAGTGTAAATATTTTGAAGACATTTAAATAAGTATTCTAACCAATACACTCAAGTGAGTTGTTTTAGAAAAGTATCTGTTGTTTTGTTTTCCTGGGTTGATCAAACCATTTAATGCCAACAGATACTACCATAAAAACAGCTCTTGATGAGCCAGTAAAGCAATAATAGATTTACTTATGCATGTAATAAAAGTGCACTATGGTGTGGCTAATTATAACTCAAACAATTCACAATATTTGATAAATATTGCTGATAGAAATGAATGGTCTGAGGTTAAAGAAAAGATCAATAATACTGAGAAATGCAGGTATATATATTTCTAACAGGGACCTTTGTGTGTTCCTTTGTTAACTGTTTATAAGTCTACATACTTTTGCTTGTTTTTTGGCTCAGTGTTATTTTTGATCCTATGACTTAATCACCAGGGTTTAACAAGGTAAAATATATTGGAGGACTAGTAGTCAATTGTAGTTCTCTTGAGAGACATAGAACACTGACATAGATAGTAAGAAAGGTATTAATACTTTTTAGGAAGTCCATAACCTTAGGTAATAAAGCTGATAAGAATATAACTAATGTTCAATATCAATGGTTTTTGAAAAAACAGTGGTATATAAAACCAGCATTCCTAAAATTGCTTTGCTTTTGCCCCTGAAGTATATTAAATGACACATGAAAAAAACTTCATTAATTAAAAATTTGAAAAACAGATAAGAACTATTATCTAATACATTTTAAAAGATAAAATACTGCTATATGTAGTCACTTGGGAGAAAGTGACTATTAAATTACTCGTACTTTTCAAATTGTACTTTGCTGACTCAGAGAGGTTTTGTAGTATAGCACATGAACAGAAAGGCACTATTCAGACCTCATGGTTTTGGTTCTTCATAGTACTTGTTTAAAAATAGATATGAGGAGGAACATACGATCAGAAGTATGTATTATCAATAGGTAATACAAAAAAATGTTAAAAATAAAAAAAAGAAAGAAAGAAACATGGGGAAATTTAGCATTTTAACCACTACACTGTCCTTTAGAAAAACATAAGAATCAAATTTGTTTTTTATTTTCACAGGAGTTTGAAATGCTATCATTCCAACCAGTGCATTAATTTGGCTAGTTATATTTAGGTCAATACCAATAAACAGTCCCTACTGCCCATCTGTCTGCCCTTGTGCAGGCCATGCCTTGACTTACTGGATTGACTGGTCTCATTTTTCTACCTTACTCTGCTGCTGCTCTTTTAAACAATTTATTATTATTATTATGTTGAAAAAACTTAAAAGGAAAAATATAACAATAACATTATGAAGAAATTTGGACAGCTACCACTATGAAGGAATGAATGCTAACCTAAAGTAATTTTTGCATAAGAATATTTTATAAATAAAACATCATTACAGATAAATTTGAAATATCTATGATTTTTCTCCTTCTTACAATTTCCTTTCCACAGGGCACCTTTGCATTCTATATGCAGTTTTATATTCAATTTTTCTGGTCACACACATCCATGAAAACAGATATTGGTAGATGTACCTACACATACATGAAAATTACAGAGACACGTGCATTTGACTTATTATTGATTGATAAATACATCTATGCTATTTTCATTTATACATATGTCCTATGTATAAATATATGTAACCATCAAATGATCATTAGATTGTTTATCTTTAGAAAAATTCTATAAATTAAAGCACAATATGCACATCATTTCTCAACTTATCTTTCGGAGACTTATCTATGTTTATTCATTAACATATAGTTTTTTTAGCTACTACATAATATTTTGCCACATTATTATTGAATAATTTATCTTTTATTAAATTATTAATACTTATTTTTTAATTTTTAATTTTTATAAATAATAGTTCTGGTTCTTGCATTTATTTTCTTGGAAGCATACCTTTCTATTCAGTACTTCAGGTTCTTCACTATTTTTCATAAATTATTCCATAAATTATAAATCTAGTTTATATTTTATGATACTTTTAAACTTCCTTTCTTGTTAGCCTCCCAGAATGCTGCAGGCAGATAGGAATTTTCAAGATTACTTTGAAGTCTCCAACTTACCCATGATAAAAAAACTTAAAAGAATGGTACAATATGTGTTTTTCCATTTTAATGACCAAGTCATACAATTCTTGCTGAAAGTCTGAAGCCAACACAATAGTTATACACAGTGCTTCCAGTTATTAGTTTAGTATCACTATAGTATTTATAAATAGAGATCAGAAGATTATCAACAAATTTCTAAGAATAGCTTCAATCTAATACTAAAAGATCCAAAATAAAAGGAAGGAAGGAAGGAAGGAAGTCAGAAGGTCAGAGGGAAAGAAGAAAGGAGGATGAGAGAGAGAGAGAAGGAAGAGAGGATAAAAACTAAAATTGAAGGAAAAAGAAAAAGCAGGGAAGAGTAAACTCTCAAAATATAGATTGTGATCCTTAAATATCTAAAAATAGATATAACTTCTATAAAGCAGCAACAACAAAAATATTAAATGAGTATTCATGGCAAAAAAAGATGCTTTGAAAATTAAAACTATGATAAAAATTTTCAATATAACTGCGTACTATAAAGTGAAGAATTTTCCCTAGAACTTGAAGAAAATAAAGGCATAGAGACAAAAACTGGAGAGAAATGGTAACAATATTGAAAGTTTAGTTCAAGAGGTAAAGTATCATGAGTGGAGAGAAAGAGAGAGAGAGAGAATCAAAGTGACATTTCAGGAATATTCTTCAGGACCAAAGGACATGAACTTCAAGATTAAAAGAGCTCAAGTGTACTAACAACAACCACAACAATAACAACAAGAGTAAGAAAAACATAAAACACATCAAGTACCAGAATACTTAAAAAAAAAGAAAAATGTTTTAGAGCAAAAGATCCATGCACATCTTGAAATCTCAAAATATAGAAAAATGAATGATCTTAATGTTTCTGTAACCATTAGTCAAATCAAGGGGGAAGAGATAGAATTGTATTGTATTTGTAATGGCAGCATGAAAAATTAGAAATACTGAAGAATTTTTTCAAAATACACAATACTCGCAAAAGATTACTTAAAAAATGGATTTCTCTACTGAAGCAAAATCCCAATTGAGAATCTAAGTCTAATATGAATATTTTCAGACATGTAACTTCTGAGAAAAAGTACAGTTACCTTTTGTTCACCCTTTCCAGAGAAGTTAGAATGTGCTACAGCAAAACAAGGAAACGAGGTTTATTTAGTACTTGCTCCCAAGTGTTGGACGAGTCAAAGCCCATTTAGTTTCTAATGTATTATGAATTATAGAGTCCTTACAATTCTTAAGCCAATCCCAGTTTGGCAGTGTTTTTCTCTGTGTCACATTGTGATGGAAATTGTCAAAATGTACACAATTCTACAAATTGGTAGAAGTGTAGTATCTAATAAAATGTTAAACATTAAAAGAATGTGTGCTAATCTTCCTTAGGCATTAGGAACTTCTAAACTGCACCATTTTTTCCATGGACTAGTCACACCTCTGAAAACTCAAATACTTTTGTTAGGACAGCCAATTTGTCTACACATATATTTCACAAAATAACAATTGTTTTTAAAAGTTATGAAAACATAATAGCATGTGCATGGGTTTAAGAATAAAATCACACCACCAATTTACAGGTAAAAAAGAATCAATTGATCAAATTAATAGAGCAATAAATCACATATGCACCATATTATTACACAGATGTAGTACATTATGTATGCATGCATGCATACACACAGGCATATATACCATAAGATCAGAAAAGAAATTTATCATATCCTGCTGTGGTAGTCAAAGAAATTTCCAAAATAAGGTAGAATTTGGCCATTTTTTTCACTCAGTGTTTGCCCCCTATTAACTAAAAATGATTTGATGCATAATCACCAATTTTACATAACATGATTTGTTTTTTCATGTTCACATATCTCATTTCTTTAGTTAGAAAATATTCAAAGCCTAATACTTTGCTTTTAGCTTTGTACACTCCATAGCATTCAAAATAGTTTAAAATATTTGTTAAGGATTAAAGTAACTCGTGGCACAACAAGTGCAGGTTATTAGTATTATCTTTATCAAAAGAGATGCAAAATATTTATTTGGGTAAATCCATGTCAACATCAAGTATAAGTCAGACCTTTGACTCAAGAGCCCTCAGCAGGTGATTCACTTCCTTTATTCACAAGCTGTGCATACCTTACATAAGCTCACCAGATACAGATGATACGTGCTGTTAGCATAACCCCGTTGGTTTTGCTATGCCATAAATAATTCCATTTCATACATTCTCTAGTTTACTTAATTCCACTGATTTTTAGAAGAAATAAATATAAGTATATGCTCCATTGCCTTAATGACGATTTTGCTTAGACCACAGTTTCTACAAAATCATTGTGTTGAGAAGGTAGGAGAAATATTTATAGCAAATGTTTATGTTAGCATGTTATTAGTTGTTTTGACCTTTCTATTAAAATACTGAAGATTTTCTTGTATTTACTTAATGACAACCTTTACCTTAGCCAATTCTACAATTGTATAAATTTTGCTTGTAAGTCAAAAGTGCTCTAATAGTATAAATATCAAAAGCTACAGAATAGACATGCTATATTGACAAATTAGAGGAAAATAATAGTTTACCTTTAAAGGTGCTAGGTGACACTTGCCCCCCAAAATTTTCTGAAAGATCAATTTATAATTAAGTCATATTAATAAGAGAAATGATTTATTTACTGTGCACAAGGGGAGAAATCACAGAGTGATAACCCAATTTTCCAGTGGAGTTCAGATATCTTTATACAGGCCTTTTAGAAGGGAAAGGAGAAACTGAGGAGCATAGTGATGAGCAGCTGTGAGGGAGGTTGCTAGAGAGGACAAAAGGATGGGAATAAAATTAATTGACTTGTAGATTAACCTGGGAAACAGGTATTTATGACTAAAATGCCCAAAACATTTTCCTCATAAATGAGGAAATGTTCATCCTCTGATCTGGCCAGTGCAGTTTATGCAGATAGAGGAAAGTCCACCTTCACTCTTTCTTGACCTTGAATGGTGTTCAGTTCAAAATTTCTTTTCACCTGGTCTGAATGGAAAAGGAAAGGAACTTCAAGGGGTATGAGAGAAACCCCGGCCTGTTGAATACAATACAGAAGTCTGGAGAGCCCAGAGCAGCAGTCAACTGTTAGATCACCACTCAGCAATTCTCACCAAAAAGGGGGAAACAAATGTGAGTATGAGGTAACCTAGGAAATCAATAACTAATAGAGAAGGGTAATAATCAATGACCAGCAGAAAAGAACAAAGATATCTGGAGATGCAGAGACCAATTAAGGAGTTACTAACAACTTGAAAGGAAAGAAGGAGGATATTTACACATCTACACTGCCTTGGCATCTCCACCTCTCTGTCTCTTCTCTCTTGTGAGGGGGACCCACTTTCATCTCTCCTTGGAAGTACTCTAAGCTTTCTCTTGATTCTTAAATAAAATTTCCTCTTTGTTATACTAAAGCCTGTGTGAAGTTACTTTTGCTTTCTATTTAAGCTGGCTGTTCTGCTCAGCTTTAGTTTTACTTTCCATCCACTTTCACTTTAAATTCCTCTTTCCCATGGTTGAATTTTCTAGTCCCACCAAGTAATAAAACCAACTTGGTTTAAGAAACCAGGAGCCACCGAATCCCAACACCAGGAACTCATAATTTAGGATGAAATTTCCTTAGCTCCTTCACTTTCTATAATGGGGACTATAAATTTTTGATAATATTTACAGTGTCACATTCAATTCTCTTATAGAAGATTACTCTGCAGAGATGACCTAAAAGTTAAATTCTGTAGACTTACACATGTATCTGTAAGGAGATGAGAAAAACAATGTGTCATTGTTTTCTTTTATTGGAATTGCTTCAAATTCATTTAAATAACTGTTTTATATGATGCCATTTACAAAGGCCATTCTCATGGATGTTAATAAATATTCAGTTATATGCACCACAGAAAACATTAATTCAAATATATTTTCTGCTATAATTCTTCCTTTCTTTATTCTTTGTAACAAAATGATGAAACATGAGATATTTACATATAAAAACTGGAAGATTAGAATAAATAGTTATTAATGGCCTATTTCAAGTCAGATTATGAACAGCTATTTAAGGTTATTTGTCTTGTTACCAGAATTTTTTCTGCAATACATCCTTGGTCTCAGGAATTCAAAGAATGAACCCATGGACCACAGACCAGTAGTTAAGACAGGATTTATTAGACAGAAAGGAATACAGAAGCAGTAAAAAGTGTCACAACTTCTGGCAGAGAGAAAGAGTATATTAATAAATGAATGAAAGCAGTCCCTGCAGTTCAGCAAAATGTCAGGGCATTTCCTTCAGAAGAGGCCAGGTGGCTTACATAAAATTGTTCAGACCTAGGATATCTAGGATATCTTTCTGTCCAGCCCTGAATCAGTATTACATCAATCTCTCTGAAAACTGATAATATATACAATAAAATCAGGTCCATTTTTGTTATCTTCTATCTTAAATCAGAGCAATTATGCCAATTTTAATTCAACATTATGTCCATACTTACATACATTAACATATGTAAAGCTCAGTATACCATTTTTAGTATATTTGATATAAGGAAGTAATATTAAAAAAGTGGGAAATAACAGTAAATAACTAATAGCAATGAATAAAAATGAAAACCATAAAAGAATAACAAGGCAAATCTCAGTTATAATTGAATTAGGGCACATGGGGGAATCTATAAAATGAAATAAAAAGAAAAATGTATGATAATTCTGATACTATACAGAAGCAATGATTTTGACTGAATGATAAATTTATTTACATATATAAACATATGTATATATGTTTATATGTGCTACAGTAATATATAGTCAGCAAAGAATGGTTTAAAATAAAAAACAGTAATTCTCTGACAGACCAGTCCTACGTCTCCCCACTGAAGCACTCACTGCAAATTAAATTAATTTTAAAGTATTTTAGTTCTTATTTCAGGTATCTACAGTTCTCTAGTAATAGTTATATTTAATTTTGGGGCTTTTATAGTTTGTCATAATCCATAATCAAGACAGTCTTTTGGTTCCCTTCGGCTAACTAAACTTAAAACAGTTTAAAAGGGCCTTTTGTCTCCTTTTTTATTTTTATTTTTTAGAGCACTTACTTTAAAAAACTTGAGATTTTATTTATTTATTTTTATGTTTTTATTTTATTTTATTTTTTTGAGACAGAGTCTCAAGCTGTCACGCTGGGTAGAGTGCTGTGGCGTCACAGCTCATAGTGACCTCAAACTCCTGGGTGAAAGTGATTCTCCTGCCTCAGCCTCCCAAGCAGCTAGGACCACAGGTGCCTGTCAGAATGCCTGATTATTTTTTGATTGCAGTTGTCATTGTTGCTTAGCAGGCCCAGGCTGGGTTGAAACCCTCCACCCTAGGTATATGTGGCTGGCACCTTGCTGAATAAGATACGGGTGCTGCCAGAAAACTTGCAATTTTAAATTCTCTGTGTGCCACTTTCAGAAACAAATCTCCACATTTATTGCCAGTTTTACCAGATAGAGATATTTTCCTCAATGACCCAGAAGCCATTCCTTTGAAATACAGTCATCTGGAAAGATTCTGCTATTACATCTCAATCTCTGCCAGAGAAGACGAGTTTAACTTTAAAGCAACAATCCGCAAACAGATATGGCCTAATAACATTCACCAGGCTACTAACTGGCATTAATTTTTCATTAGTTCACACCACTCGTTAAACCTTCTTTTTGTTTTAGCAGCTCGATGGGCATTTGGGCTTCTTCCATGACTTAGCAATTATGAATTGGGCTGCAATAAACATTCTGGTACAGATGTCTTTGTTATATTGTAATTTTTGGTCTTCTGGGAATATACCCAGTAAAGGAATTATAGGATCGAATGGCAGGTCTATTTTTAGGTCTCTAAGTATTCTCCAAACATCCTTCCAAAAGGAACGTATTAGTGTGGATTCCCACCAGCAGTGTAGAAGTGTGCCCTTTTCTACTAATCCTCGCTAAAATCTCTGATT
>CAUYPK010054114.1:0-66823 GCA_963574355.1 Loris lydekkerianus | reverse complement strand
TAGCAAATTGTGGTACATGTACACCATGGAATACTATGCAGCCTTAAAGAAAGATGGAGACTTTACCTCTTTCATGTTTACATGGATGGAGCTGGAACATATTCTTCTTAGCAAAGTATCTCAGGAATGGAAGAAAAAGTAGCCAATGTACTCAGCCCTACTATGAAGCTAAATTATAGCTTTCACATGAAGGCAATAACCCAACTATAGCACAAAACTATGGGGAAAGGGCCAAGGAAGGGGAAGGGAGGGGGGAGGTTTTGGTGGAGGGAGGGTAATGGGTGGGGCCACATCTATGGTGCATCTTAGAATGGGTACAGGCAATTGTTCTAATGTACACAGCTATGATTTAACAATAAAAAAAAATGAACAGTAGTGTTTCTTCTCTTTGGTGATGATGACATTACAGCTAATATTTTCTCTTAGCTTTTTATTCATTTTTTCAGTTTTTTTTTTTTTTTTTTTTTTTACAGTGAACATATGACACATGTATCAAAAAAAATGAAGTCAATGTTTTTGTTTTTTTTTTTTTGGAGACAGAACCTCATTATGTTGCCCTAGGTGGAGTGCCATGGCATCACAGCTCACAGCAACCTCAAACTCTTGGGCTTAAGCAATTCTCTTGTCTCAGCCTCCCAAGTAGCTGGGACTACAGGTGCCCACCCCAACGCCCAGCTATTTTTTGGTTATAGTTGTCATTGTTGTTCAGCAGGCCGGGGCTGGATTCGAACCCACCAGCTCCAGTGTATGTGGCTGGCACCCTGGTTGCTTGAGCTACAGGCACCAAGCCTGAAGTCAATTTTTAAAAGGAGGTAGTAACTCAAGTTGGCAAGGAGATGGGGAAGCAAGCATTCTGATAAACTATTAGTGGGACCCTATTAAAGGTGTCCAAGCTTTTAGAAAGTGTTTGACAATATCTCATCAAATTAAAAGATTCATACCCAGATACTCCAAGTCTAGGCATTCATCCTACAGAAACGCCTATCCCAGTGCTCAGAACAGCACTGCGTGGCCACTGGGAGCACAATGTCGACCCACGAGTGATCATGGCTGCTCCTTTGACTCTTTTAAGGGGTCTTCTGTGTTTCGGTCCTTTGTGGGGGTGACAGGGAAAAGGGAAGGAGGGGAAGTGGGAGAGGCTGGCAACAAATTCGATTTTTCTCAGAAAAGATTTAGAATTGCTTGTGACAAACAGAAAAGAGCCCCAGAGGCACAGGAGCTCCAGTGACCCTGGCTGGTGTTTGGATTTTGAGGGAGACAGATAGCAAAGAGTGACTGGGAAGCAGAGCGTGAGAGCTACAGGGGACTTTGAGAAAGTTTTCCTCCATAGTGTGTGATGCAATTCCCTCTGCCATGGCTACAAGAGACTTCAGAAGAGATATTAACTTTCAAAATTTTAAAGTTGGTTTATGTTTTATTTAGTAGTCAATGAGTTAGCCCCATGGACTGAATTTTTTTTCTGGGGGGTGGTGGGGTGCTGTCCTGATGCCTCTAAAATCCTGTTGCTTGGGTGTATGCTCCCAGGCCTTGACAACGGGACACATGGCAGGAGGACTCAGTTACAGCATCCCTCTGGAAGCTTCCAAGGTGACCCCAGCCCAGCTCCTCTGCCTCTTAAAGCCACCCTTGCCCTGACAACTTTCACAGCTGTCCAATGTGAGGGCAGGGGGACCACGTGGAGGCCCTTTAATTACAGAGTGATTTGGCAGGGGTTTGTGGATAAATACCATGTTAACACAGAGATAATGACAGGCTCCTCTGCACGACAGGGTCATTACACTTAATAGTCCACAGGTAGAGCCAGGAACCCAACCCAAGGGCCAGAGGAGAAATGACAAGCATCTGGCAGCCAGTGAGCCGGGTAATTGTCCCACACTACACACACACACACACACACACACACACTCTAATTACCTGATTACCCTCAGACTGCCCTGGTGATCTTGGGTAATTACAGTATGAAACCCCTTCTGCGTTGCTCCGCTCTGCTCCATCCTTAGTGAGTCAGACACCTTTGCCTCTCATGCGTCAAACCTTGGTCACTCACAGAGAGGCCCCCAGAGGCTGGGTGAAGGATGTGGTCAAGCTGAGGCCAGGATGTGTGCAGAGCACTTTAACTGAAACCAGAGGAATTTTCAAACTGTGGAGATCCTGGAGCTCTACCCGGGGCTACAGAAGATGCCTAGAAAATCAGGTTGATGTGAGGACAGAGGTAGCAGGGATAAAGTAGATGTCCTCTTTTTGATCTTAAATTGCACAAATGATTCATCTTCACATCTCAATGTTTCCAAATCAGGTGCTCCCCTTATAAGTTGGCTCAGCTCACCTGGGAATTTCGCATTGTTGCCCAAGGAGAACTAAATTTCTCACAAGTGACTTGGAAGTCTCTTCCATTGAAAAGCCCTAGTATTGGTTGGGTGGGGTGGCTCATGCCTGTAATCCTACCACTCTGGGAGACTGAGGTCGGTGGATAGCTTGAGCTCAGGAGTTCAAGATCAGCCTGAGCAACAGTGAGACCCTGTATCTACTAAGAAAAAAATAGAAAAACTAGCTGGAAATAGTGGTGGGCGCCTGTAGTCCCAGCTGCTTGGGAAGCTGAGGCCCAAAGATTATTTGAGCTTAGGAGTTTGAGGTTGCTGTGAGCTGTGATGTCATGGCACATCTACCCAGGGCGACAGTGAGATTCTGTCTCAAGGAAAAGAAAGAAAAGTTCTAATATTGCATCATTATCTCAAATGCAAAGAATTGCAATGGTCTGGCCTCAGAGACTTTCCTTGCCATTTTACATGCCTAGAAGGCTCTTCCCTCAGGTATTTGTGTGGCTTACCACCCCACTTCATTGGGTCTTTGCCTATGTTACATCATCAGAGACCATCTCAGATCATTCTATTTAAATTAGCACATCTCCTCATTCACTATTTCCTTGCCTTGTGTGATATACTAAAAGTGGCCACAAATTCTATGTAGCTTCTGCTCTCAAGAGGTGGCATGTACCTCTTGAGATTGGGATGACCTTGTGACTGGCATTGACCGATAGAATGTGGCAGAAGTGATTGTGGCATGACTTGGTCCTAAACCAAAAGAGGTCTCCCAGCCTCTGCCTTTGCTCTCTTGGAATGTTCCCACCACCATGTAAGAATGTTCTCCACATGGCTAGACATGAGAGCCACGTGGAGAGAAAGGGCAAGCCGACAGCCTCAGTCATGTGCATGAGGCATCTTAGGCCCTCTAGCCCTAGTGGAGCTCCAGATGACGGCAACCTCACGAGTGAGCCCAGGCAAGGGCTGCAGAAGCAGAACCACCCAGAAGAGCACAGCCAAGCCACAGATTCAGGAGAAATAATAAAGGGTTGCTTTAAGCCACTGAGTTTAGCATTGATATACTCTATAGCAATAGATAATGAGATACCCTTCTTGCTTTCTCTTTGTAGAGTTTGTTGCCACCTGACATATTTTTGTCTATTTTCTTCTCACCCAACTAGAATGAAAGGTCCTTGAAAATAGAGACTTTTTTCTTCTTCATACTCTTAAATACCAGAATAATTCTGGCATGCATTTGAAGCTCAAAACATATTTATTTGTTGAATGAATAAATAAAAAGTTCTAAAATAAATTGATTAATAAAAACATTAATGGACTCTTAAAAGAATCCAGGGTATTTGGGGAAACATACCTAAGATTTTGAGTTTCAGGGTGGTGCCTGTGGCTCAAGGAGTGGGGTGCCTGCCCCACATACTGGAGGTGGCGGGTTCAAACCCCGCCCCAACCAAAAACTGCAAAAAAAAAAAAAAAAAAAAAAAAGATTTTGAGTTTTATGGCAGAAAGACACAAGATAGTCCTGAGTGGCATAGGTAGGCTTGCTCAGGGCACAGAGACCATGGGATAGGTTCCCTGTGCCTTTGCTATCATTGGACCCTTATACAGTTCATTAGACACATGTCCAGGCAGCCAAATTGAGGGGTTCCAGCCTGCCTTGGAAGTTTCTGGTCAAGAATTTTTCTAGGAGTAGCCTAACAGATAGCAAGAAGGACATGTGGTAAAAGGCATGTGAACTAGAAGGCTATTTTTGTAGAGAAATGTGGAAGAATAAAAATTGTGCAAATGTCAAAGAGAATTCTGCAAACTCCATGCCAGTGAGGTGGCCTGAATTTTCCCACTTGGATGTCTACACAGACTTAATGACTTGGGTAACTGCCAAAGTCCTGGTTCATTTGGTGCTGTCTAGATGTAATCTCTGGCTCTAATTGTCAAGGGAATGTGTCTTTGCAACTCTGTCTGCTCCTCATGAATTCAACTCAGTGCGGAGACCTTTGTTGCCTGCCCAAAATATACAAAGAATCCTTCTGGGTAAAGTGGAAGGTAGAGAGGTGGGCAAAAGTTCACTCCTCCCTAGACAAATGCACAAGACAACTTGATGAGCACCCTTGCCACATCCTGGAGAGCACACAAAGTGTCAGGACCTCCACAGACCGCAGTGATTGCACATAGAGCAAGTGATACGGCCTATAGCAAAGAGCGATATTTGGAGATAAGTCTGGAGGGCACTCTTCCCTGGACACTTGTACACTTCCTATCTGGTGTCCTTGCCTTCAGGTCACTCTGTCTGCCAGCCACTAAGTGCTTTGCCTGAATAATCTCTTAATCATCGTAACAGCCTGAAAATACTATACCTCAACTATACTCTGAACCATATGTTTAAGATATTATCATATCCACTTACAATTGAGGTAAATGAGACACAAAGATTAAATTAATTGCTCAGTCACCTGTAACTATTAGAGTTGTAGCAGACACTACTGTTCATTAGTCAAAATCTGTTCTCTCCTTTCTTTATAGCTGCACTAATACCACAGCCACTAGCCACGTGTAGCTATTTAAATTAATTATGAGCAAGTAAAATAAAAAATTCAGCTCTTAGTTTCACTAGTCACATTTCAAGGGCTCAATAGCAACATGTGGTTAGCAACTATCATATGGGAAGCATGGATTTAGAACATTTCCTTCATCACAGAAAGTTCTATCATCACTGTCTTTTTTTTTTTTTTTTTTTTTTTAGGCTAGTCAAGTGAAGCAGTGGGAGTGGATAAGGAACAAAAAATTTGGTTGCGAGTTGTGATCACTTATTTGCAAGGGCAATGCTATCTTAACATAAGAAGGGGAATAGTCAGGAATGGCGCTAGAGTGTATTTCCCAGACTTCTTCGCAGTAGGTGTGGCCACATGACTAGAATCTCACACAGAAGGTAGACAGAGGTGATGCATACCACTTCGAGTCCAGGATCTACAAAATAGCCGACCTTTTCCTCTATGGTCTGTCTACTCTGCCACCAGCTGAATGTGAACAACAATGAGGCCCTGGGGATGACAAGATCCCAAGAAACCAGGTCCTGAGTCATTGCATGAAGGAGGGCCACCTGCCAAGAACAAACAGCCAACTTGGACTGATACACGATCCCGAAATAAACTTCTATTGTGTTCATACCATTGTACATGTTTTGGTCTATTTGTTACAGCAATGTAGCCTACCTAAGTGTCACAGCCAGGATTTGAACCTTTTGAGTCTGGAGCCCACAAACTCTTAGCTATTGTACGTCTGCCAGAAAGATCTTTTTATAATGCAAAACCAGTACAGGGTGGTTTCTCATGGCTGTAATCCCAACACTTTCAGAGGCCAAGGCAGGGAATCACTTGAGGCCAGGAGTTCTAGGCTACCCTGGACAACATAGAGAGACCTCATTTTGACAAAAAATAAAAATATTAGCTAAACATGATGGCATGCACCTATAATCCTAGCTACTTGGTATACTGAGGCAGAAGGATCGGTTGAGCCCAGGAGTTTTAGCCTACAGTAAGATATGATGACACCACTGGATGCCAGACTGGGCAACAAAGCAAGACCCTGTCTCAAGAAAGAAAGAAAGAAGGAGGGAAGAAAGGGAGGGAGGGAGGAAGGGAGGGAGGGAGGAAAGGAGGGAAAAGAAAGCAAGAAGGAAAGCAAAACTGACTGTCACTTTGCTATTGGAAGAGCTGATGCCCTTAACTAATCCTTCAGTTTCATCTGCCATTTCAGCTCTCAGGGGGTTGTGTCATTTCACACCCTTATGTAGCTATTTATGCCCCCTCACATCCTCAGAATGGAATGCCCTTTTCCCACAACTTCAGCCACTGAAATCCTAATCATCCTTTGAAGTATGGCTCAAATATACCTTTCTCCCTGCATCTAACCCCATCCCAGCAGACAGAATAATTCACTCACTCTCTCGGCACTTTTCTGGTATTTTCTTCCTTTGCATGCATAGCATTAGACTGGTAATGATGGTGGAGGTAATAATAGTCATTACTATGTAACAGTTATGGTTCTAGGTGATTTACATATATGAATCCATTTAATTCCCCTGCCAACCCTTTGAAGTAAGTACCATAATGACCTCCACTTTGCAGATGAGAAACTGAGGCATGGAGGGAGGTCATCACTTGACCACAGTCCCACAACTAGTAATGGAAGAGCCAGGCTTGAAGCCCAGGCAGTGTGAGTTCAGAGTTGGGTCATGGGCCTGCATATTGTCTCTCCCATGAGACAGGCAGCTTGGCAAAGTCAGGAAGTTTATGGGTTCACTTTTAAATCTCCTGCAGCCCAGGGACAGGGCCACAACATTGCTGAAGATGATCATTTGAACTTGCTGTGCAAGGTCTCTAGATGAGGGCTCCTTTGGTAGCTGGCTGCTTCAGGGCACTGTTTTTTCTTCAGGATTAGATTCTAACACGTAGGTTCTTAGTGACTGCAGGGAAGGCATCCCCTGGCACCAGGCTTGGCTTGAGTCTTTCATTGCAGAATGGCTTATGATACCTAAACTTCAGCTGGAAAATTCATCCATGGCTTTATAGTCTATTATATTTATTTATTTATTTATTTATTTATTTATTTATTTATTTATTTATTTTGGTGGCTTAAAATGAGTTTATTTTGTGTTCATTAGGTTGAATTACTGAAATTCCAGTATTTAACAATTTTTGAACTAGAGATACTGCAAATTCATATGGGTTGATGTAATTCATGTCAGTCACAGAATGATTGGGGTCTCTATTCCATGGTATCCTTACTGAGAGGCACAGGATAGCAGAGGTTCTGTCACATAGGATGTTACTGGCCACTGCGGCAGAAGGAAAAGATCTTATATAAAGTACACGTACGTCACTTAGTAGTGCTGAAATTTTATTGGTCAAAAATGTCATAAGGCAACTTCAATGAGGTGAAAAAGTGCTATCCATACTCCGGGAAAAAGAAGAACTTGAAATATTATTGACTACCAAATCTAACAGTATTTATATCAAGGCCACTCCGTAACAATAATTCTTTTAAATGCTTTTCTAGTCCTCTCATGTAAAGACATCATGTGGCTCAATTATGAAAATGATCGTTTCTATCTTTGTTTTTGTATACTATCCAAATGGAAACACCCTAGGCACTGTTAATCCCAGAAGAATCTGGTGTTATTGAAACAGACCTGGCCAGGCCCAGTGGCTCACACCTGTAATCCCAGCACTTTGGGAGGCCAAGGCAGCTCCTTGCCTTAAGAATCTATGGTGTTAGAAATGTGATTAATAATGACCAAATAATTCCCATTTAGGATAAATATTTGGTAAGACAATAATAATTCAATTGTTAAAATGAACAATATAGTGCTTAATCTTAAATTCTTCAAAACTAAGGCAATTGGGAGGAACTCTTGTTAACCGCAAACATCTCCTGAGGATGTAAAGGAGTATGGTGGCAGTATCAAGTACAGATGACATACAATGGCAAGAGGCCGTGTCCTTGTGGCAGCACACAATTTTCAGTGAAGATGAAATAAATAAAATAATTGAGATTAATTAGAGTTGGGCTTTAAGCAATAATAACTGCTATTTAATCTTTGTGAACAATTGAGGTATGGGCTATAATTTTTCCAAGTTAACTTTGATTAAGCCTTCTCAGCTACCCAATAAAATTAAGGACTTTGCTAATGGAAGAAAAGAACCAATGGTGGGAGGGAAGAGTTAGTATGTAACGGCGATTGGGGGCCATTTTTGACGTGTGAGAAGAGGATATGAAGAAGTAAATGGGGAACCTTGGCATTTACCTGGGAGACAGATAAGGCCTCACTCCATGGGTTGTCAGTGTTGTAGTGATTGTGGAATGAGGCTTGTGTTCCATTCACTGGCCCAGGAATCAGGCCTTGTAAATTATAGAAAACATACTAAAATGTGCTGCTGGTTTTGTTGATTTTGGATGATGATTTTTTTTTTTTTTTTTTTTGAGACAGAGCCTCAAGCTGTTGCCCTGCGTAGAGTGCTGTGGCATCATAGCTTACAGCAACCTCCAACTCCTGGGCTCAAGGGATCTCCTGCCTCCGCCTCCCAAGTCGCTGTGACTACAGGCACCCGCCACAACGCCTAGCTATTGGTTGCAGCCGTCATTGTTGTTTGGCAGGCCCGGGCTGGATTCGAACCCTCCAGCTCAGGTGTATGTGATTGGCTGATGGATGGATGATGATTTTGATTAAAATAGCTAGGTGTTAATTTCTAAGCTTACTCATGTTAATGTTTATATAGAGCCAAACATCGGATTACATCTAGAATCTATTATCTTTAATATCCCAGAATCAGCTAGGATCCCAGGAAAGAGTTCGTCTTTTGCCCTAGGAGCTGGAAGCAGATGGGGAAGGGCTGAGGTTAAAGGGAAATCATTCCCAGCTCTAGCCAGAGCACAGCCTGGCACTGCAGCTGTCCATAGTAATCTGCCCCTTCATCTGCTTAGCCATTTCTAGCCAAATCTAACCCAAACTGATGCAAACCCATGCAATCTGTAAAACTAGCAGAGAAGAAAGCCCAGCCTCAAACAGCTCAAGGACCTTTCTATTAGGCTGGGTAGAAATGGTCAACTCCTGAGATCTCAGGGGGTTCACTGTAGATTTAGAGGAGAGAGCTGACAGGATTTTACAGTCATCCCATCTAGTCCCTTCCTTTTATTGATGAGAAAACTGGGACTTGGAGAGAGAAGGTTAATTGCTGCAAGTCCCAGAGCCAGGACTACAAACTTAGGCTTCTTGGCTCCTGGTTAAAACCACTTTCCCATGTGCTACACAGAATTGAATCCTGGCTAGGCTCCAAATAGCAGGGCTAAGAAAAAAGTTTTAGGGACAGAGGATAAATGCTGGAGGAGGATCTGGCTTCTGCCGGAGTTTCTTCAGGTGTTTATAAGCATATCAAAGCCAAATGATTATGATTTGGCAGTTAGATGTCTTTTTGTGTTTCTGAGTTAGAGCAGAAGGAGCTCTTGCCTTCTGTGTACCAACAGGATCACCTTGAACAAGTCACTTAATCTTTTTAGCTTGTTTCTTCATCAGGGTGCTCTGTTCACCTGGTCCAGAGATTGGCACAGAGTAGATGTTCAAATAATGCCAATTCCTTTCACCTCTTCCTTTAACTCAACATCAGACACTAGAACAGACACTTCCATTCTTTAAACACTACAACTGTCAGTACACAAGTTGGTCTATCCACTTTTCACAGCAATTAAGAAAGATGAATATCTTTAATTGGCCTCATTTACACTTTTATTCTCAAGGCTAATATTTGTGTTTATTAGTAGATCATAGATAAGGGCACATGGGAGAATTAACTCATGTGAGCCCAGCTTCCCCGTGTGAAACACAAAGAAATTTCGGATAGATTGTAAACTCTGAGCCACTTTTATCTCCCAAAGGCCTAGAACAAAGACAAGCCAGCACAATGAATGCATGTCTTAATTGCTTTTCCCACACTGCAGACAGAGCCTCCGTCTTAAATTGGACTCCACGTGCTTGGAGCAGATGACTTGGTGAGCCAGGAACCAACAAAATCTTTATGACTAACAGTATTGTTTTACTTTCTAAACAGCCTACATAAACGGCCACCCATTAATAAACGCAGCAATTAGTGAAATTGTCATCAGTTTCTATTAAGACACACAGACACACCCACCTTCTTGCCACCTGCATTCTCTTCCTTGCCAAAGAGGAAATTCAGAATCTACCTGAAGCAGCAGCGGTGCTGATTTTAGTGGAAGCTGCTGATCTCTGATACTGAGATTACTTGTTGCCCTGCCCTAATGAAGCACCTGGCATCATACAAGCCTAGAGTGGTAAAAGGTAACAGTCCAACCTGCCCCCACAGCAGGAATCCTCTCCAAGTTTCTGGTCAGATGGGGATCTATTTTCTTCTAAGAAAATCTAAATGGCAGGGCCCCCACTGACTATGCTGGGCGTCTAGTACCACTCTGCAGATTAAGCAATCCTTCCTCCTCCTGAGTTAGAGTGCCACCTCCACTTCCTCCCTTGGCCCTCATCCCGTCAGCTAGAAAACCATAAAGCATGTGTATTGTGTCCTCTAAAGACAATAATCATACTCCACCCAAGGCTTCTCCCCAGTTCTTTGAATTGCATTTTGTAGACATTTCACACCTTACCACCTCCCCTGGAAAGTGCTGGTCCCTCATAACATGTGATGCCCACAACAGGGTTCAGTTCCCTGGATGTAATCAGATCCCTGTGTTCAACACCCTTCCCACCTGGATGCCAGGGGCTCACTAATGCAAGGGACCTGAAGGCTCAGAAGGGCTCCTGGCCACAGCAGAATGTGGCCTAAAGATCATTCCTAGTGACCTCAACTCATTGATCAAAAACTTGGGCCCTGCGATTCTGAACAACTCAATACTTATGGGAAGGTGACCGTGTCCCAAGGCAGGGCTGAGAGACTATCCTTGTGGGTTCAGTACACATTTAGGACACTTTTCCGAGTTAGAACACATGGGACATCTGTGCCAGCTCCTGGGCAATGACAGGACCAAATAGCAAATATTTAAGTCTAGTGTTCAGGGGAGAGGTCTGGGCTGGAGACTGCAGAGCTGGAAAGAACATTAGACCTTAGATATTCCAATGCCCTCCTAGTACAGATGGAGAAGCTAAAGCCCAGAAAGGAACAGAGGTTTGCTGGGGCTCATAAATCCACTAATTTGTTCAATAAACATTTATTGAGTTACCTTCCCTGTGCCAGGCACCTGGGTCAGGTACTGCAAATACAAAAGCAGAAAAATCTCAGAGAGAAGTAGGAGACAGGCAGCTAAATAAGTAAATAAGTAAATAAATTAGGATATCAGATTGCATTAAGTGCTATGGAAAAAATTAAGTAGAAGATGGGCCGTGCTAGGAATGGATGTTGCTAAGTTGTGATCAGGGAGGATCTCAATAAAAAGATGACATTTCAACAAAGTTTTGAAGGAATTAAGGAAGTGAATCATATGGATAATGGTGGGAAGAACATTCCGGACAAAGGGAACAACCAGTGTCAAGGCAAATCCAGTTGTATTCAAGGAGACCATTGTGCCTGGAGTAGATTGAGGAAGGGATGAGACCAGAGAGGCACAGGGTGCTGTGCATCTGAGGCTTTGTGGGCCAGGCTAGAATTTCTTTTTCTTTTTCTTTCTTTTTTTTTTCTGGAGTATGATAGGAAACTACTGGAGAGTTTTGAACAGAAGAGTAACATAATCTGATTTGTATTTTTAAAGAGTCACTCTGGCTGTTATGTTGAAAACATTGTAGAGTGACAGGAATGAAGACAGAATGAACAGATGAGAGGCCATTGCAATAACCTAGGTGTGAGAATGATGGTGGCTTGGACTCGTATGGTAGCAGTGGAGGAATGAGAAGCATTCTGATTCTTTTTCTTTCTTTCTTTCTTTTTGAGAGATTGGGTCTCACTGTGTTGCCCAGACAGGGCTGCGCTGTATGATCATGTATGAGCATGTATGATCATGACAACTGTCAGTAATCCTGACTCCTAGGCTCAAGTGATCCTCCTGCCTCAGCTTCCCATGTAACTGAGACTACAAGTACACCTACACCTGGCTAATTATTTTTTATGATATGTAAAAAATACATAGGGTCTCGCTATGTTTCCCAGGCTGGTCTTAAGCAATCCTCCCAACTTGGCCTCCCAAGTTGGAATGCTGGGATTACGGGTGTGAGCCACTCACTAAGACCAGATTTTTAATAAATTTTAAAGATGGAGCCAATGGAGTTGGGTGACAGTTTGAATGTAGAATTTGAGATAAAACGAGTTGTTTTTTGTTTTTGTTTTTGAGACAAAATTTCACTGTTGCCCTGGGTAGAGTGCTATGGTATCATCATAGTTCACAGCAACCTCAGTCTCTTGGGTTCAAGAGATCCTCTTGCTTCAGCCTCCCCAGTAGCTGGAACTACAGGTGCCTGCCACGATGCCTGGCCAGTTTTTCTATTATTAGAGAACGGGTCTCACTCTTCCTCAAACTGGTCTTAAACTCCTGAGCTCAAGCAATCCACCCTCCTTGGCCTCTAAGAGTGCCAGGATTATAGGCGTGAGCCACCGTGCCCAGCCAAAAGAGTTGTTCTGAATGACTCCAAAGTTTGGACTTTCATAAATGCAAGAATAAAGCTGCCATCACTGAGCTGGGGAAGTCTTCTGGTGGGATGGGTTCAGGTTCAGTTTGAATGTCTGTCCAATATCCGTCTGAACACATTAAAGAAGGCCTTTGGGTATGTAAGTCTGGAGTTCAGGAGATAGGTCCAGGCTTGGGTCATCAGCAAATATATAGTATTGAAAGCCATGAGACTAAAGGAGAACAC
Source organism: Loris lydekkerianus (assembly GCA_963574355.1). Lineage (NCBI taxonomy): Eukaryota > Metazoa > Chordata > Mammalia > Primates > Lorisidae > Loris > Loris lydekkerianus. The sequence goes on along the minus strand of CAUYPK010054114.1, from coordinate 54,145 downwards.
AGAGGGAGGGAGTGTAAGTAGAAGTTGAGCCTTGGGAAGGCTGGGCATGGTGGGTCACACTTGTAATCCTAACATTCTGAGAGGCCAAGGCAGGAGGATCCCTCGAGCTGAGGAGTTCGAGACCAGTCTCAGCAAGAGCGAGACGCCATCTCCACTAAAAATAGAAAAACTACTTGGGCATTGTGGTGGGTGCCTGTAGTCCTAGCTACTAGGGAGGCTGAGGCAAGAGGATCACTTAAGCCCAGAAGCTTGAGGTTGCTGTGAGCTATGATGACGCCATGGCACTCTACTGAGGACAACAAAGTGAGACTCTGTCTCAAAAAAAAAAAAAAAAAAAGAGACTTGGGGCACACCAAAGTTAAGGGTTAGGATGACAAGGTCAGAAATGCTGGGGACAGCACATTAGAGATAAATTTGAAAGAACTCAGGACTTCTGGTCTAGAACCCTTTATTTTTCTTTTATTTATTTTTATTTTTTTGAGACAGAGTCTCACTTGTCACCCGGGGTAGAGTGCCATGGTGTCACAGCTCACAGCAACCTCAAACTCTTGGGCTCAAGCAATTCTCTTGCCTCAGCCTGACAAGTAGCTGGGACTGCAGGCACCCGCCACCGTGCCCGGCTATTTTTAGAGACGAGGTCTCACTCTGGTTCAGGCTGGTCTCAACTCCTGAGCTCAGGCCATCCACCTGCCTCAGCCTCCCAGAGGGCTAGGATTACAGGCATGAGCCACTGTGCCCGGCCTTCTAGAATCCTTTAGTCTCTGCAATAGCAGGGGCTACCCTTTTGTTGTTTATAAATGTTTTCCCAGTACCTATAATGATGGCTTGGCACATCGTAGAAACTCAGTAAATATTTACAGAATGAATAGATCTAAAGAAATAGAAAAAAAGAGAGTGGTAATCATTAATTCTTACCAGTTCCCCCTTCTTACAGATATGGGAGGGCCAGACATAAACCAAATTTTTGTCCACAGCATCTACTAAGGAACCTGCCAACCTCCCCATTCCTCTTCACCTCCCTTCCTTCTCTGTCCCTGAGCAGCTGGCTGGGGCGCCTGTGGGAGCCAGTCAAGGGAAAGAGTGGAGAGTTCAGAGCGGAAGTTTTGGCTCCATTGCCAGTAGGGGAGGAAGGGGCAGCAGTGACAGGAGTGATGACCTTGGCTACCCCCAATGCCAGGGCAATGGGAAAGGGAATGTTGTGCTGGGAAGAACTATTAATAACTTGTCATGGTCCCAGAAACCAAGACAAACTCATTGGGCAGCTCAATTTTCTGCCTGTTAAAAGTCATTAGTGGTTCTGCGGGGGAAGCCAGAAAAAGAAACATTTTATATGGAACAATAAATTCCTCTATAAGCCACAAAACCCCACAAATTTGCAGCTAATAAACCCACAAATGTAAGATGATTAAGAACTGGTGAGGAAAGAGTTCCTCGCTTCTTAGTCTCAAGAGGCAGTGCGACTTGATGGGCTGACATTGGGCCAACAGCAGAGAAACCCAAGTTCTAATCCTTGGCTTTTAATTAACTTGGGTGACCTTGGGCAAGTCATCTACTCTCTGCCTTGGTTTCCCTATCTGTAACATATGAAAATACACAATTCCTGAGCAGCACCTGTGGTTCAGTGAGTAGGACACTGGCCCCATATACTGAGGGTGGAGGGTTCAAACCAACCCCGGCCAAACTGCAACAAAAAAATAGCTGGGCGTTGTGGTGGGCAACTGTCATCCCAGCTACTCAGGAGGCTAAGGCAAGAGAATCACCTAAGCCCAGGAGTTGGAGGTTGCTGTGAGCTGTGATGCCACGACACTCTACCGTGAGCGATGAAGTGAGACTCTGTCTCTGAAAAAAAAAAAAAAGACAGACAAAAAAAGAAAAAGAAAATACACAATTCCTGCCTTGTCTTCCTTAACAAGTGGTTGGGGGGATAAATGAGATATGAGATGAGATAGTCTTTGAGGAAAAAAAAGTATTTCTAAATTTCTTGACTACAGGAGATTGTTATCTGCCCAGTGACTAGTAGAATGACCAGCATTTGCCTTGAAGTAAGAAGGTAAAATAGACAAGATTTTTCTGAACCTCTGCCCTACCCATTAGCCTGTCCCTGAGGGCTCTGCCTCAGAGTCTGCCAGTGGGTAGCTGTAGCAGGCTGAACTGTAGCCCTCAAAAGATATATCTACACCCTAAACCCTGGTACCTGTGAATGTGACCTTATTTGGAAAGACGGCCTTTGCAGAAGGAATTAAGGATCTCAAGACAGGATTATCTTGGATGAACAGGGTGGGCCCTAAATCCAACAAGCTTCTTATAAGAACAGACACACAGGGGAGACACACACACAAAAGGCAATGTGAAAATGGAGGCAGAGATTGTAGTGATGGGTGTACAAGCCAAGGAATGTCAAGGATTGCCAGCAGCCACCAGAGACCAGGAGAGAGGCAAGGAGTGGATTCTGCCTCACACCCTGCAGAAGAAACCAACCAGCCAGCACCCAAATTTTGGACTTCTGATACCTAGAACAGTAGGAGAGTAAATTGCTGTTTTTTTTTCTTTAAAGCCACCCAGTTTGTGGTAATTTATTAGGGCAGCCACAGGAAACTATTAAATAATACAGTAGCCATGCCCTGACTGCCTGGGAATTCTTATTCATCCTATAGAGGAGATGAGTCATAGCATGTAGACTGTGAAATGACACCTCAAGGTAACATCCTCCTGCCACTTTAGGACACATTCCATCTGACACTAAATGGGAGGAGCAGAAAGAGAAGGCCAACATAATTTAAGTCTCATGGCTTCCAGGCATCCTGTGATGTTATATGATTTGATGTGATCCTTGAACCCGCCAGCCTTGACATATGTGGCCGGTACCCGACCCACTAAGCTACGGGCACCACCCAACCTGGCCAGGGCCAGCTAAAACAACGACAACTGCAACAAAAAATAGCCGGGCATTGTGGCAGGCACCTGTGGTCCCAGCTACTTGGGAGGCTGAGGCAAGAAAATCGCTTAAGCCCAAGAGTTTGAGGTTGCTGTGAGCTGTCATACCAATAGCACTCGACCCAGGGGGACAGTTTGAGACTCTGTCTCAAAAAAAAAAAAAGTGATCCTTGCAACAATGCTCTGAATTATAAAATATCACCCCCATTTTCTCTTTGTCAAAACCATGGCTCTTGGGAGGTCAAGTGACTTGTACATATCATATATGGTGGCAGAGGCAGGGTTTGAATCTAGGTCTGCCTATTAAAGTCCAATCCTCATTCTACCTCAGGAATAACCCCAAGCCCTGAGAGAATCTCAGTGGCATGTCCATGGCCAAAGGCTGACCACCAGGGCCAGGAGTGAGGAGTAGCTGGATACTTGCAGGACCAAGTCAGAACCAGTTTAGAGTGAAACCTGTTGGTATTAGTAGTTTCAGTGACACAGAGACAGAGGAACATTTTCCAGCCATGGCTGCTGTTAAAGTGAAAATGTTCCATGAAAACGGATCACTAGAGCATCTATCACCAGAGGAGGTTTAACATGGAATGTACAATTTTTTATTACAAGGCAGAATTCTATAAATTCCTGCCCTGCCCTCCTCCAATCCAAGATCCTTGTTGAACGCTGGTCCTGATTTAGAGAGGGAGCTGAGGCCAGAAGTTTCTGTTCTCACTAGGCCCTAGGCTCTCCTCCAAAGGGAGATGTCCAGCCAGCGCGGGCCTCCAGTTGGGCTTGATTTGTTTAATGAGGTTATAACAAGGCCCAGAGATCATCGCTGAGGCCCAAGGGAGGTGAGATACTGATGTCCCCAGATCCACATTGAACCTTGCCTTCTCTGGGTTCTAGTTGAGTTGCAGGCATCAAGTTCCTGGATCTAGGGAGTGAGAATGGGTCCCTCAGGATGTAACTATGGCCGCTGGACTATTTTTTTTTTTTTTTTTTTTACAAAACAAAAAGATGCTCAGTACATCCTGGAATTTGAGGATCAATAGCTACCAGGCTGGAATAGCTTCCCCTGGCCTCCAAGCACACACCTAGGGGCACATACACCTGGTTTCAGGCCCCTGAGGCCTTCTGGGACGTTCCCAGAATTGTTCTTCATTGCGCTTTCTCTTATTTCTCAATCCAGATACCTGGGAAATCCAATGATTGATCTGACCTTGAGGGAACTAGTGCTGAACAGAGCAATGTCGTATGAAGGAAGAGATATGGCTTCTACTGGTTTATCATCACTTACAAACTATAGCAACTTGGGCAACTCACTCCAAATCTCTCAATTCGGTCTGATCTGCAAAGTACAGGAAATACTATCTCTTATAGGCTGAGGGCTAGACCATCTCTAATTTTGACTTTCTAAACAAGTCATGGGTCATCCTCATTATGGGAGTAGGAGCAGTCGGTATAGGACAAAGCATGTCCTGCCTGCCTCTGGCTGAGGTTTCTTGGCAAAGTCTGGAATGGTGATGACTATATCAGGAGAAATGTCCTGGGAGCCTCCTTCCTTCGAGGCCACACTTCCTCAGAGGGTAGCAAGGTTTGTGCCCAGGGGCCCGTGTGGGGTTTACATGATTTGATCTACTCAGTAGGAGAGAGGGCTAAGGGGCACCCAGCCCCTTAACCCTACCCCAATCACCTGGATTTGCCTACCTCTTTAAAAGTAAAAGAGCATGGTATACATCTCTGTCTCTGACTTCTCACCTTTGAGGTAGCCCATTGTGCAGATGAAGAAAGCAAGGCTCACAAAGGTAAGGCTGCTTGCTTCAGCTGACCCAGCTTGCAGAGGTGGAGCAGGCCTAGAAGCCAGGCAGCCGGGTTTCCAGAGCTGAGGGTACAACACAGGCTATTGTTGCTGCAGATGCATTTGCTGGGCATCTCTGTGCTATGCTGGGCTGCGGGGTTGCAGTGTCTATGTGGAGTGAGGGTCATATAGGCTTGGGCCATCGGCTGTGCAGCTTGGGGTGCCTGTGTGCCCACGTGTGTGCGTGCCCGCACCTGGCCCCTCCTCCCCAGGTGGGATGGCTGGGGGCGGCTCTCTCCTCTAAGAGTCTGCAGACAAGCCAAACCGCAGCTCCAGCCAAACCACAGCCCGGGCCACAGCAGTTTGATCTTCCTTCTGCTGCTGGAGATGAGAGAGGTCTAAGTGGCAGAGATTTACGGGGCCTGAGGGAGAAATACCCTTCCAGTGAGAAGCTCACATGAAAAGCTCCGGAGTAATAACTGAGGCTGCAAAGCGTGCCAATTATGCAACAATTAAAAGGTTTGACTGCGAATATCATTTCTTTCTCCTTTTATGCTCCCAGCTACTCCTCCCCACCCCCAACCTGGCTGCCCCTACAGGCTCCCCAGCAAATGCTCTGGGGAATAGAGAGTAAAGAACACACTTTCCCCCCTTTTAATTGGAGATCAAAAGTTGGAAGAAGAGCTTACCCATCACGAGTGGGGAGGAAAGGGGTGTTGTTGAGATGGAGGCCCTCAGAGGAGGGGCTGGGGAGGGGAAGGAGAAGGAGTGCAGGACAGGCTCCTCTACAGCTCGCCCTTGCTCTCATATTTCATTCACATTCCATCCCTGCCAGAGCAGCGTTCTTAATGGCATTTTGTTGCACATTAGAAAACAGACTCACAGAGGCAAATGACTTGACCAAGGTCACACCAGCTGGTAGACCTGGCATGTACCCCAGGCTGACACTAAAGGCCTCACCACCGGGCTATTCTGCCTCCACACTATTTAGGGAAGGAACTTTTTCTTATCTCTTAGTCTTGGCTTTCCCATCTGTAAAGTGGGTGCAGGCCTTGGGCCTTGTGTGATGGAGCCAAGCACTCCTGTAGATGAAAGGTACAGTGGGTGCTTAGCGGCAGGATGGCTCTGTAATCCAGCCAGCACCAGCTGAGCCAAATGCCCTGCACAGCAATCCAGAGGCTAATTGAGAAAGAATTAGGCAGCATGCCCCAAAAGTGAAGAAACAACTGCTAGATGGCTTTTTAGCGGTGCCAACCTGCACCCAGTGTATGTGACCCCTCTCCACCTGATTTCCCAGCACAGCTAACTGTGCCCACATGCCAGGGCCAGGGCCTACGGCATTGGACTCTCTCCTGCCCTGCTGGAGCCTCAGCAACTCCACACACTGCACTGAAAGCTCTCATAGCTCCCGAGGTGGGCGACTGTGGGGCAGTGACCATCTCTTACATCTCAGATCCTCCAACATCTGCCAATAGCAGGCTCACACAATTCATGACCCAGATGAAGGAGGATGGCAGGGCACTACCCCAGGGATGTTCCTGTATGTTTTCTCATTAACCTGAAGATCTGCTCTGGCCATAACTGAGGGAGTAACTCTGGATGAGCCATGCTGCTTCCGTGGACATCAGTTTCCTCATATGTTGACTGAGGGAGCTAGACTACCCAGCATTACTGTTCAACTGTCTATTAAGCTAAAGGGGAACAAGTGGAATCACACAAAGTGGCAGGGAGAGGTTCCAACTTTCCTGCCTCCAGGCTGGGCCCTCCTGCATACTCAGCCCCAGTCAGCTGGAGGGAGCATGGCAGGAGAGCCAGGCCTCACTCTGCCCTGTCTTCTGCCATGGTCCTGGGTATGGTGCCTACAGAAAAGAGGAGCGGGGCTTTGGCCTTAGCTCCCCCATCCTGTCCCCGCACAACCACAAATGCTGACAGCTGAGGGCTCCTGGGATAGACAGTGTTTGCCAGATGGTTTTCCCAACATGTTGCTTCCGAGGCCATAACTGGTCTCCCAACATTTTCTCCTCTTCTGCTTTGGATTCTTGAAAAATCTCTCCCCTCAGTAGCAATGCTCTGGGGTATTTGTGTGGGGTGGGGGGATGAGATGGAATTATTTATGAGTGGAAGGGGTGGTGTAGCAGGAGACCATCTCTATGATACCATGAACCTTTCCCCAACCTCAGTGGCCCACACTTGATGACCTGTCTCCTTGTCTGTCACCCCGGTACTCCCTCCTAAGCCTGCACCAGGTGGCTGTGACAGCCCATTCCCTCATGGGCACTGAGGGACCCCAGCTGGCACAGCCAGCCACACTTAGAGAGCCCAGCCAGTTGTTTGCTCAAGTGGGGCCCATTCAGCCCACTCTGCGGGGCTTGGCGGCACTCCAGAGGAAATGATGGGAGGGTTTGGGTGCATTCTGACCTTAACTGAATTCCAGGATGATGATGTGTGAATAATATGGCTTTTTAAGAGTCAACAGCTTGGGTGCTTTTTATAGTCAGGCTGGAGCATTGAATGGGCCATCTCCCCATTAATCATGTAGCTAGTTAGATCAATTGGCAAACAGTCCCAGCATTATTCTGTGGTATTACTCTCCCTTCTGTCATCAGCCACCCTTAAACAGATGTCAAAACTGCCATTGAGTTGGCCCCAGCCCCACCCCCAAGCCTGCTATTCTCCAGTCTTAATTTTCTATTTCCTTGAGCTTCTCCTTGCAGTTTCCACTTCTGTCCAAAATTTTCTTTTATTTCGGTGGTCTCTGCCAGCAGAGATCCTAGATTCCCACTCCCCAGGCCATTCTGAACTCCCAGAAGACATATTCTGCCAACTTGGAGGAGGAAGGAATTCATTCTGAGTGACATACTGGGGAAAGTGCCAGGGAGGGGCATGTGTGTGAGCAAGCTTGGGGCCAGAGCCCAGGCATCCAAGTCTTTCCCTCTGTCCACTCCCCACTGCTCCAGGATGCCCAGTTTCCCTCACCAGGCAGGACAGAGTTTGACCACGACTCTAACACTTACAGTGTCTCCAGATTGTGCAGCCCCTCAAAGCTGTGGGCTCCCAGATGCTGGATATGGTTGTTATGCAGATGCCTGTGTGGGAAGGAAAGACACATCAGAATGGACGCCCACAGCAGGAGCCCAGGTGATGGGAGATTACACAGTGACATGAGTAGGAAAGTGGAAGCAGGAACATAGAATGACCTCATGGTCCAGCCCTTTGTCTCCAGGAACAAACTGACCGGCCAAGACTGACTTCTTAAGCCATAATCTCCAAGAGTAGATTAACCACAGGCTACCCCATTTTGACTTCCTATTGAAGGAAAAATGGAGAGGAGGGACCTAGGCCAAGGCTAAAACAAGCTCCCACTAAGCTCTAGGAGACAGGCTTGATGTCAGAGGGACTCAAATCGGAAGCTTCTTCTGTGGTCCTGCTCCCCAGGACCCTGCCTGCCTGACTCAGTGGCCAGAGGTACTTATGGAAGCCAGTATCAAACCACTGCAGACAACATATAATTAAAGGCTAGGCTTTTTGTTACAGCTGAAGAGAACAGCAGACAAACTCAGAGAATAGGGAGATTGCTGAGGGCTTTATAGAGGTGGTAATCCAGAGCCTTGAAGGACAGGTGAACTGAACAAGCAGAGGGAAAGCTATTCCAGGCTAAGGAGGTTCCAAAGGTGATATAGCTAGAACAACTAGGAAGAGCTATCCAAGCACAAGCCAGAAAAAAAGAAAGCTCATGGCAGTTATGAACATATATAACAGGGAAACAGAGACAAGGAAGGATGCAAAAGACAAAGTTCCAAGCCCAGAAGAAAATAGAACTAATGAATGAGGAATAAAAAGAAATAAATTCACAATAGCCTTCTGCCACAAAACAAGCCAATAAAACAATATTTCAAAGACAAAATTTTTTAAATGAAAGGAAAAATGACATTGTATGTTGGGAAATAAATTGAGGACCAACAGTACATTATTGGAAACACTTGTCAATAAATTTGAAACAGAGAACAGTGTAGACACTGCTAAACATTGAACTGATTGTTAGAAAGCTTGAGGTAATCATGGTGAATATGGTTGAATGAGATAAAAAGGTTAAAACAGAAACTGACCAATGATGAAGACATAAAGGTGATTCAATACAAGATGTCTCTGAAGCATAAAATCCAAAAAATAAGACTGAAGTTGTATTCAAAAACATATTTAAAAATTCTCTAAGGTGAAGAAAGAATGGAATCTGCAGCTGAAAAGCATACATTGTTCCAGGATGATTGGACGCAGAATATTCTACACTGTGGCATATTCTAGTTATGCTATTAAAGTTCAAGAATTTAAAAACATCTTAAAGCAGAAAAAGGAAATCACTGACAAGGGGGAAAAATCAGGCTGGCTTCCAAGATGTTACTCAAATATAAAGGCAACAGGCACACCTCAACCAACATAGATGGGTAGAGACAGGAGTCTTGGGAGTGTTGGGATTTAAATCTCCTGTCTGTCTTTCTCATCCTTGCTCACCTGCTCCAGGAGGTTCCAATAAGGGAGACAGATTCCTGCCCTTAGGAAGCCTCCGATCCAACAAGGAAAACACAGCTCCTGCCTTCTGGAAATGAATTATCTCCCCTTACAAAGGGTTTTTCAATTTTCCCATTCTTTTCACGCCTGTATCCTGGTGGTCACCAAACTCTATCATTCTTCCTGCCTCCTGTTGGACTCCTATCTCCATTTTCCATCCCTCTCCTCTTCCCCCAGCATCTCTGGTCCAGACCATCTCAGCTAAACATTCAGCTTCAAGCTTCCAATTCCCTCCTCTGAACCACTAATTCAACCCTTGTATCCTGGCACCTCTGGTAGCCCAGCCTGGGCCAAGTATTGGAGCTTAAGTCCAGATGAAGAGACAAGATTATACACATGACACCACTGCTGTCTGATTAAGTGCTACCTAGTGATCTTGTTGGTGCCAGAGCAGTGGAGGAAAACGGTTCCATATATGCCAGAGCAACCTGATAAATGTGTAGGGTCTGGGTTGAAGAGGAGCCCCTTCCACCCTGTGTGTCTACTCAGACCTTCAGCTAGGCCCCTGCCTACCCCTTGGCTTGAACCAAACTTCTTTCTTGCTTTTTATCACATGCAGTCTTCCTTATCTGCCTTCTGGGCCTTCCTACAGTTCAGCCCATGGCTGCTGGACAGTGTTCTCCAACTTCCTGTCCCATTCTCAGGTCACTTCCTGCTAGAAGGCTTTCTCTTTCATCCCATGAGTTGGAGGCAGGTGAAGGAAAATGGTGTAATGTTTCTGGCCTCTCTCCACTGTGCAATGGGACCAGTCTTACTCTTCCAGCTTTGTTCCTGCACAGTAGGTTTTCCTTCCTTAGTTCCTTGCCAGTTCTTATACCCAGGAGGCCTCCCTCCATCCCTCCTACATCTGTAACAGGCCTGACTTTGAGGCCAACCCCCTGGCTCCCAACCAAACCTTAGAGTCATCCATGACCGCCTCTCTTCTTGGTCTTTCACCCTCTTTAAATCAGATCTATTCTTCCTTCGAAACATTCCTCACAATCATGATCTATCCCTTCTACCACCTCCATTAACTGGACTTTGATTAATACACAAGAGCCTCCAAACTGACCTCCCTGCCTCGCGTCTCCAGCCTCCTTCATCCATTGTTCCCCATCCAGCCTCTGAGCTCTCTTCCCGACTGGCAGATAAAAGCCAAACTCCTTGCTCTGAGAGTGCAAGCCCCCCACTCAATTTTCTAGTCTCTTCTCCCATGCTCTGCTCTGGCCAGACTGGCCTATTCCCAGGTAGCCAAACACACCTGGCTTTCCTTCCTCCCATGCCTTTGTTGCTACCTGCTGTAATAATTGCTACCTTCTGTTCCCTTGCCCAACTCCTCACCATCCTTCCAAGCCCAGGCCCACTCACCTTCCCCGTGAAGCATCCCTTTTCCCTACCACTTCTATGCTACTATGAACCTCTACTTGGCAACTGGTTGTGTTAGCTTAAGTTACCCTACATTATTAGTTCTTCCCCCCCACCCCCCTTTATTCTGCTCTTTCAACTAGACTGTTAGATCCCTGATAGCAGTCACCATCTCATATTTATCTTTGTCTTTAGTATGCCACGTGAGGGCTCTATAAATGCCCTTTTGCTGTTCATTTGCCTCAAACCCATCATGAAGTTCTCATTTTTCCAGTAATCTTGTCCCTTGCAGATACCTGATCCCACTCCCTTCTGAAGTCACAGGGATATCTTCAAAACTAGAGCCAACCACCTTGTTCTGTTTACCCTTTACAAATACTCCCATTGACTCCCAGGAGAAGGGAGGCTGCGGTCATCCTAATAGAAGAAAGTGGTCCACAGGGATATTCATCTTGGTTTTCCAATCTCCCGCAACAGAGAATTAAACAAACAAATTGATCCCTGCTTTTGCATCTCTCAAATAGAGCTAAGCATCTCTGCCTCAGAAAATCACACTAGATTTCCAAAACCAGGGGAGGCAATGTTACCATTTCACAGAGTCACTAACACCCATGTTCCTGAGCCATGTTCCTCCTGCAATTAGAGTGTAACTCAAAGCAATTACAAATGACCTCCAAGCCCTTAGTAATTACCCTATGAACTTACCAATCATTCATAGCAATTAGCTGGGAGCTAATTTTCACTCTAAAGTTCCCACTGGGAAGGCAGCCTTAACCCCAGTCCCCAATTCCTGCCAGGGATGCTATCTCCCAGGTAATTACCCTGATGGGGCTTTGCTGTCTAATTATAAGTGATGGCTTTTTCTCTGCTTCTTCAGACCTGGGAAAGGAGAAGAATTTGTCCTATCTCTGTGCCAAAGCATATGACTGCATTATTTGATTGTCAAGTATGGTGGAAATTACACAAGAAATTCTTGATTTATATTCCAATTAGCATAGTATAGTTATTATATTTGTATAGCAAGAAAATAATGGCTTAATTCCTATTTTCTGATTATAGTTACCCTGGTCCTTTAGTGAATCTCAGTACTTCTATAGCTTGCATGTCATTTGATCTCATGGTAACCTATGGGAGTCAATAGGGAATGGTCACCTTCATCCTCTTACAAAGGGGAAACTGAGACTGGAAGGTTCAGCAACATGCAGAAAAGAGCAAAGCTAGCCAAGGCTCCAACCCAACTCAAGTCAACATGCAGCCCCCAGCCCCAGCAGGACCCGGCTGGGGATGGGGGACAAAGCTGCACTCACAGCACCACAAGGCTGGTGAGGTTCTGGAAGGCATAGTCAGGGATGTGGCTGATGCGGTTGAGGGCCAGGGTCATGGCCTGCAGGGCAGGGAGGTTGTTGAGGGCCCTGACAGGGATCTCCGTGAGTGCATTGTCGTCCAGCCACAGGTGGCGGAGGGAGGACAGCCCCTCAAAGCTCCTCTCCGGGACCAAGGAGATGAGGTTGGCATCTAGGCGCCTGGTGGAAGAGAGGATGGAGAGGGGTCAATCCAGGGCAAGATGCAGACCAAGCTTTCCGGCTAGACTGGGCCAGCCAGGCCCCTAACAGGGGTTTTAAGGTTCCCTGGGACTGAGACTGTGTCTTGGCCACCACTTATCTTATATCCCCACCTCTTCATGTTCCCTTATTTGGCTTCCATTCCAACTCATAATTCTTGACCCTTTATGCCAAACATTTCTATTTATGATCCCCAACTCTTCCTCTCAAACCCAAAATTGCTCATAGCCCATTTGTAGATACCGTATATACTCGAGTATAAGCCGAGTTTTTTCGGCACAAAATTTGTGCCAAGTTCGGGTTTTTCAGCACAAATTTTGTGCAGAAAAAACTCAGCTTATACTCGAGTATATAAGTAATCAGTATTTCCCCCACACCCTCAAGCTGCCAAAACTACACCATCGTTCCCTTGCTCTGGGTAGGATATTATCCTTCTCTTCCCTGTGGATTCCAAGACTGTATAATGTTGTTGTTCCAGCATCAGCAGAGGGAACTATCTTTCTTCTGGACCAAAGAAAAATCCTCCCCATAAATGTAACCCATTCCCTGTTGCCTATCCCCAGTACCACCCTTTCCTTGTCTCCTCAAGGATCCAAGAACCAAGGGGCTCCTGACAAAGTCCTAGAGCTTCTTGCTCCTTTGATGTCCTCTGGTCATCCACAGTTGAAGTATTTGATTTGCTGCTTCTCAGAATAGGCAAACACATGGTGACTGATCCTTTCTGTGCATAACCACAGATTCTATGGTGGTAGAATTCTACAGAATTATTCATGTAAGCCCTGGAAGATCTTCACAGCTCAGCTAAACAAGGAGACTTCCTATCTTAGCTTTTTACAGTTCTGTCCAAGACATGATATTCTATATCAGTATGCTACTATCTCTGCCTCCTGGTCTGGGACTTAGGCTGAAACCCTATTGCTATATGCAGCTGGTACCATGGGACCCAGACAAACTAACCTATAACTATGGATCTACTCCTGGACTTTACTATCTTAGCAAAGGAGGCTTAGCACTGAGCCATGATTCTCCCACACAAGAATAAGGCACTTAAGCCAAGGAAGGAAACCCAACTCCATCCTCAAGGGTCTGACAGCCCCATAATCCTGAACTTAAAAGAGAACTGATGGGACCAGTAACATGGGACAGGGTGATTTCCTTTCATCCCCAGCACAAGCCTGCTTACAGAAGGTCCACTAGTGCGTCTCTCTCTTCTCTGAGCATTTCACCAGTGCTCTCCCTGTCAAGAGCCTCAAGCACCATTGGGAGAAAGTCCCCAGCTCACCATGGGGAGATGGCTCAACACTTCAGTCTTGGGTGTGAAAGCCCCCAGATGCCCCTTAAAAGCTGCAATTAGGAAAGACTTTCCACCCACATCAAACCTTACCTGATGGGACCAAAAACTCTTCAGTTGAGTGCCCTCTGCTGGCAAAGCCTGTCACTATGGACATGGCCTTCCAATGGCACCATCCTACCCTTGATGGTCTGTCTGTGGCTGGATCACCTATAAGCTTCATGAATATATAAATTCCCAAGCCCTTCCCCAGGATAGTCTGGTTCATAAGGTGTGGAGTGAGAGCTTGGAATGCTAAAGGCACAGACAGGTCTATGACTCCCCTCCTCCAGAGAGGCTACACCTGGAAGCTAGAGGAGGATGGCACCCACATAGAAAGCTCTTACAATGGGTCTGCCCCAAAGGCAGTGTTCCAAGAACACCAGCTACCAAGAAGCTTCTTCTTCATGTAGCTTAGAATCCAGTGGGAAAACAAGACCGATGTTCACAAAGCAACACTATGCCAGGGGAAGTATGGGGCCATGGGCACCTGGCCCAAAGCAACAAAGAAGGCCTCCAGAAGAAAGTCATGCTTACGTGGAGACCTGGTAGCCAAGTAGGATAAGTCAGGGGAGGAGATGTGGGAAAGGGTTCCAAGCAGAGGGAATGGCACGTGGGAAAGAGAGAGTGTAGCTAGCCACGGGCGTGGTGTTCTCTCAAAAGAGCTTCGTTCTCTTTAACATCCTTATCACCTGGCCCTCAGAAGGTAGAACTGCCTTGTCTGGGCCTTGACCTTGAGAGAGCAGAGCCACTGTGAATGATGCTCAATGCCATGATTGAATTCAAACTCTATTTTTGAATTCAAACCTTGATATTTGAATCTTAACCTCTTATGTGGTTAAAGCCCTCATTTACTCAGAACACACTTACTGTGTTCTAAGAGTATTACACGTATTAAACCACTCATTTTCATAGTCTGTGAGGTTGATATTTTGCAACAGAGAAAAATGAGGTATAGAGAGGTTAAATAATTTGCCCAAGGTCATACATCTAGGAAGTGGCAGAGCTAGGATTCAAACCTAGACAACTGGTTCCAAAGTATATAACTCTGTTATGCTATATCATCAGCACACTCCAAAGTCACCATGTTATGTATCTCATGTTGATTTCTACACCAACCTGGAATGCTCCCAGGATACCTCACCCCTGCCCCTTCATACCTGTCTGTCCACCCTGGCACGGAGGCCTACAGTTACATCATCCCAGCATGGTCATCATTGGCCCCATCATCCCAGCCCACTGAGGCATCTTTGAATATATCTGATTTTCCTCTAGCCTAGGTCTTTGCTTCTCTGTGTGGCTCATGGACTGTCAGCTGGAAGCTTAGTAGAAATGCAGAATCATAAGCCCCACCCCAGACTTTCTATATCAGAATCTGAATTTTGACTTGACTCCCAAGTGATTCATTAATTCATAAGCACTTTCATGTTTTTAAAGCACTGATCCAGGTTTTCCAAGGCTTCTGATGCTCTGGTCCAAGGACCTTAGAAGGCTGAATGTGGCAAGGAAGGACGTTTCCTCTGGTGGTTAGTGCTCAGCTTGTCCTAGGAGCCATTGTGCTTAGATTTGATCAACTACTGTAGGATGTTTTTGTTTATCTGTGGTGTCAGATATCACAAAAAGTATGTGTGGACCTTTTTTTGGTGATCAGCTTTTGTTAATGTTTGTGTATTTCCTGTGTAACCCAAGACAACGCTTACTCTCCTAATTTGTGGCAGAGAAAAAAAAAAAAGGTTGGACAGCCCCTGCAGATTAGCCCCATTTTACAGAGAGATTAAGGTTATACAGCTAATAACCTGGGTGTGAACCCAAGTTGTTAACACCAAAATCCAAGTGTCTCACTATTATGAGGTGCTGGTACTGAGGTGCATGAGGGGAGGTGAGAACCTGCTCACCCATTTGAGAAAGCCTGGGACACTAGGACAGAGGTTACGGCTGAGTTGAGAAGACACCCCAGGTAGGTGCAGGCAGGAGGCTAGTCAGGCGAGGAAACAAATGATCTTTTGTTCCGGGAGCTCCAAGGCCATTTGGAAGTTGCCTCTTGTGTGCAATGTGTACGTATGAGTACACGCCATTGCCTGCCCACATGCATGTGCACACTCACACGCACAACCTTTGGTCCTGGTTAGTCCATCTCTTGTATTTTTTGCAACACACAGGCAGGAGAGCTTGGGAAGGGCCACTTCTAGCAGGCAGGGGCTACCTTCCACTGGCTCAGGATAGGGGCCTCGCTTTCTCAGCCTCTCCAAGGACAGGGCTAGATGCCCTGAGCCTCCAGGCCTTTTTCTGCTGTGTCGGGGAGAATCTGTCTCCCTCCTGCCACAGCTCACAGAGCTTTTGGAGTGGTGTGATGGCACAGGCTTGGCTGGGGGACATGTGTGTTGGGGGGGGGATGTTCTTAGCTCTGTTCCTGACACCAGGGGACAGGAACATGCCAAAGGGGGATAATGGAGCAAAGTGGGGAGTGAGGAAGGTGGGAAGAGCATATAGATGAAATAGTTCAGACCTTTATTTTCATCTGGGGTGAGGAAGGAATCCAGGAGTTTTCCTCAGGCTAGGTGGGCTCAGGGGTGGGACATAGACCCAAGCTAGCATTGCCAGTTATATCAAATAAAAATACATGCTGCCCATTTAAATTTGAATTTCAGATAAATAACAAATAATTTTAGCATAAATATCTCCCATACAATATTTAGGACAATGCCCAGTTAAGTCTTAATTTTAGATAAACAAGGAATAACTTTTTGGGATAAGTAGGTCCCAGGCAATGTTTATATTCTATCTGGCAACTCTGATCCAGGAGGCTGAGTTGAGCATGGGAGGAGTGTGGGCTTAGCCATCAGACAGATCTAGCCATGAATTCCCCCTCCTGTAACTTTCTGATGACCTGCCCACCCCAGAGATTGTTTTAAGGTTAATGCATAGCCCAGAGCCTGCCACCAACCATTCCCTTTCTTTCTCCCTTGCTAGCAACCGGGCTATCTAGAGGGAACCTGGGGACCCAAGAGAGGAATTGGACACCTGGCAACTATAGGTTTGGCTGTGAGACTCCCCAGGGAGGCCCCAGAAGTCCTGGGGGAGGCAGCAGGAGGGAAAGGAGCAATGGAGGCTTCCACCTTCTCCCTGTCCCCTCCCCACCTCTTATTGGCCACCCTCTCCCTCTCTCAGGGACTTCTGACTCTGGGGGACACTAAGGCTTGCCACCCAGGCTTTAGAGAAGTGCCTCCCTCTCTCTGCCCCATCCAATCAGGAGCACTCCCTGAAAAACACTCCCCTATCCTCTGGAGCAAGGGTTCAGGCTGCCCTGGGGTTTCTAGTTCTCTAGGCTCCCCTGCCATGTGGGGGTGGGGCAGCTGAACGGGCCTCTGAGCAGCCAGCAGAATCTCCCACTTGGGACTGAAAGAACTTTTTGAGCAGTTCCCTGTCTGCAGGTGGGAGAGCCAATCCTGACAGCCTCTGGCTTGGCAGGAAGAAGACAGCAATTATACCAATTAAGCTCTGGAATAGAATCAACAACCCCCAACAGCTCTTCTCTTTCTCCCACGTGGGCCTGGGCCCCTCTGGTGATTTCTGATTACATTTTTACCTGCGGTAATAGAGCAGATTAGCAGGGACCTCACAGGCCAGCTCAGGCTTGTTGGGCTCTGGGGAACAGCTTAACCTCTAGAGGGCCAAACTGCTCCTAATACTCCCACAGCCTAGGGCTGAGGTTGATGTGGAAGGGGCAGGGAAGGGCGGGACGGAGTGAGGGAGGCCCCTTCCCTCCAAGTCCCAAGGGGCAGGTGGTGTGAAAGTCGCCTAATCGTAGGATATCCCAGGGAGCGGTGGACAAGGGGACCTGGTTCCACCCAACCAAAGGAGCAAGTTGAAGCAGATGAGCTTTAGGTTAAATAGCAAGAAGTTACCCAAGGACAGTGACCCAGAAAGATAGCAGTGTAACTCAGAATCACGTTATGGCAGAGTGTGAAGGAGCCTGCCAGCCTCGGCCATCTCTTATGAGGAGTCTGAAGCCCACAGAGACAAAGAGAAAGACCTAAAGGCAGTGGCAGGGCCAGGACCCAAACTCGGAGCTTCTTTGTACTCTACTCCCCTGGCTCCCCCAAACTGAAGGGATGACAGAGAGGTACACACCTCTCTCTGCTGCAGGAAGCATGTTTCTATTTGGAAATCAGGGGCTCTTACAGCCCACAGAGGACTAGATTGGTCTAATGGATGCTATCTAGAATTTCTTTTTCCAATCCACCCTATATCCTACCAGAGTATAGTCAAATACAAGAAAAAGAGACAGATTCAGGGCTCCTAGTGACCTATGGAGGGAGTAAGGTTTTCATTTGAAAGGGGGCCTGCATGTGAAGTTCCATGCTCAATGCTTGGCACATTATACCTGCTTCATGAGCACAGGCTGACTTTGAATCCAAAGGCTAGTGTGTATGTAGCAGGAGTTCAGCAGAGAAAAGAGGACAGGTGTCTATCTCTTCCACTTCATTCAGGTCAGTCATGACTTGGGTCCTCTCTTCAGCTCACATGCTGGGAAAGGACATAGTGATGATAGGATGGGGAACCTTAGGAGCAGAGAGAGGCTGAAAACCAGAATTCATGAGGAAAGGTGTGCCTGATGTAGGCCCCATGGGGTTGGGCTCATTCAGGGAGGAATTCTGTTTCTTATCCAACAAGATGGCAGGGCTCTCCCATGATGTGGCCCCTTTTCTAAGAGAGTATCTCTAGCCAGTCCTGAGACCTGGAGTGTCCCTTTCCTGCATCAGGTTTTTGCAGAGTGAGAAAGGAGGGAGGGTTCCATTTCAGATGCTGAAAGTTCAGAGAGAGGAAAGGAGTCCCTAGCCAGCTTTCATCTGAGGCTGGTGGGGCCTCTCTGCCCTGACTCCCATCCCAGCCTGGCTGCCTCCCTCTCTCCGTGAAGCTGCCCACCACTCAGACTCTCCTGGGTAGGACCAGCTACATGATTTCTGGAGCCAGACACAAAATGAGAATGCAGAGCCCTTATTCAAAAATTCTTAAGAGTTTCAAGAAGGCAGCAAGCAGAGCATTAATCCAGGCACGGGCCCCTCCCATGGTCAGGGCTGGTGCAGCTACACAGGTCGCAGCCCATGAGGTCAGCCCCGCTCCCAAGCTCAGAAATGCTCAGAAACCAAGCCAGGGCTTCTCCTGTTCTCATCTCCTGTCTGTGAGTGTAATAGGAAGAAAGAGGTTAGGAAGTGAGATATGTTGTGGACAAGGACTATTTGACTCATGGTTATTGATGATTTGCCCCGAACTTGGCCCTGGGCTGGTTTACCATCTCTAAACCCCACTCCCTCAGCACAGTGTGGGTACATAGTTGACTTTTGGTAGAACGTGGGGAAAGGAGAGAAGAGAGAAAAGGTGTGTGTATGGAGGGATCATCTCAGGCTCTGGCAGGGGTGGAGATGGGAGGGTGGAAGGGGGAGGATGTAGATGGTTAAAAAAAAAAAGCAGCCACTATGGAAATGGTTATTCTGTGGGGAAAATATTCCACAGGGAGCCGTTGATTGCCCGAAGGGTCCAACAGCCCTGACAGAGAACCTGCCAGGGAAGGTGAGGGTTCCAACAGGGAGCAGGCTGGCACCTGCCAAGCAGAGAGGAGGTGCCTCCAGGCTGTCCACAGGCAGCAGGGCCCCAGCGCCCCACACCAGCTGCCAGTGCCCAGTGAGGTGTGAGACTGTGCATGGAGGGCCATGCGGCTCCAGTGTGGTGGTGGGCAGGCCTTGCCCATGGTGTGCCCTGACCCTGCTTGGTAGACGGGCTTGTCCACTGGAGACCAAACAGACTACACCCATAAACTCAACCATTTTAGGCCTGGTACTCATGTGCCATTGCCTTGGCACACCTCCCAAGCTCCCCTTGTAAAGACCGTAGCCTGCCTTCTGGGAAGGCCCTTTGAGGCCTCACAAGGACTCCCATAAAGCCTCTACTGCCCCAAATATCTCCCCTACACCTATTAGGCTGCCTGAAATGCATGTCGTTGTAGATAGCATCATTCCTTTTGTCTTCATTTTAATCGGATTGGATTAAATCCAATAAACCTTCATTGAGTGTCCCAGCATTGTGCTCAGTTCTGGGGTTCAAACTTGAATAACACATGGTCCCTTTCCAGATAAACTCTTAAGACTATTTACCTTAGCATTTAATGAAATGATATAAAAGCCTTAGCTAACATTTATTGAGGACTAGCTAACTGTCAGGTGTGCTAAGCATTTTATGTTTCTTATTGTATTTAATCTCCACCCCAGCCTTGCCGAACGGGAACCTTATTATTCCCATCTTACAGAAAAGGAGGCTCAGGGAGGTGAAACCATCAGTTTGACCCCAAAACCTATAAACTCATGGCTACACTCACTTGCATCAGGTATAAGGCAAACACTCTGGGAACTGGGGCCCAGTCTTTCTGTGTGGGGGAAATTCGCCTCACAAAGGAAGCAACATTTGAGCTGGCTCCCAAGGTAGGAATAGAAATTTTCTGAAGGGCCAGTATTAGAGAAAGGAGTACAAGGCAGAAAGAGCAACACGATCAAAACCCCAGAGGCAGGAAGGGCATTTACTGAATAGTCCAAGTTTGGAGGTAAGTGCAAAGAGACTGGAAAAGGGCAGATAATGGTGGGTCACACCTTAAATTGGCATTTTAGAAAGATCTCCAGTGCTAAACAGGGCTGCGATTGGGCTGGGAGGGATGAAAGGCAGGTAGACAGCTGGGAGGCTGTTTCTGAGTATGTAAATCAGAGAAGTCTCCATACTAGAAAGTAAGCCCCTTGGGGCGCAGCCTCTGGAAAGCAAAAAGATTAGACAAGAGAGGTAGGAGGCACCAGGAAAAACATTAATTTTCCAAGATAGTCAGGTGAGTAACCCCATGAGATGTGTTGTATCTGCTGACCACATAGAGCAAAGGAGATTCAGAGCCTTTCTGTAACTCCAGAGTCTCAGCACTACTGCTCACATGCTGGGGGAGCCAGGGCTGCCCCACCACTCCTGCTCCCAGGACTATGAGAGGTAGGTGGTAGGGAAGTCCACCCTTTATCTCAGCCAATAGCTCTTATTGCTATCCCAGAATGGCTTAGCATGGGGTAGAAAAGAGGGAAAAGCTAATTAACCCTCCAACCAGGGCTCTTCATCTTGAAGTGGCCACCACTCAATTCAGATTATTGATAAGGCTTCTCCTAGCAAGATTTGCACATCAGACCTTATCGTAAAAGGCCTTTCCCATTCTATGAAAAGAAATCTTTTCAGTTAAAGAGAACAGTTTAAGCCAGGCTCTTTGGGGGCTGACAATTGGGGCTGAAGTCAGGAAGGGAGCTGCCCTAGACACAGTAATCAAACCATGAACCAGCATAAATGGACTCCAGACCTACTTCCGGGAAGCTCCCTTTTGAGCACCTTATCTGCTCCAGATAGTGACGTATACATTGTCTGGGTAGCTCAGGACTCCCCAGACCCATTTTGGTTGCTGTAAGCTTCTGGTCAACTCTAAGACAGTACTACCAATAGAGCTTTCTATAATGAGAGAAATGTTCAGTATCTCCACTGTCTAATAGGGTAGCCACTAGGCACATGTGACTGTTGAGCACTTGACCTGAAGGTCACATGACTGAAGAAATAAATTTTTTGTTTTATGTCACTGTATTTATTTTATTGTTTCATTTTTTCTTTGCAACAGAGTCTCACTCTGTTACCCTGGGTAGAGTGCCATGGCATCATAGCTCACAACAACCTCAAACTCTTGGGCTCAAGCAATCCTTCTGTCTCAGCCTCCCGTGTAGCTGGGACTACAGGTGCCCACCACAACACCCTGCTAATTTTTCTATTTTTTAGTAGAGACGGTCTCAAACTCCTGAGCTCAAGCAATCCACCTGCCCCGGCCTCCCAAAGTGCTAAGATTACAGCACTTTGAGCCGCCACGCCCAGCTGTTTTATTTCATTTTAATTGACACAGGTGGCTAGTGGCTACCATACCGGACAGCAGGGCTTTAAGAAGTTAGCCAGGCTTCATGCAAGACATTAGAGACACAGAGATGAATGGGCTTTTGTTCTTGCCCTTGAGGAGCTCATAGTATAGCAATAAAGAACAACAAATTACCAATTGTGATAAAGTATATGTGTATGTTTGTGTCAGAGAGAGAGGGAGGGAGGGAGAAAGGAAAGGAAAAGAATCTGAGAAATTTGGTCTGGTTGTGCTGTGCCCAAGAATTGAAAAGATAAATGAAAGGGTATGAATCATTCAGCCAGGGAAGGTAGGACAGGCTTCCCAGAAGAGAGAAAGAGGTGACGTTTGTACTGAGTCTTGAGGAATGACTGAATTTTCACCATGTGGATGAGGAAAATGAGAATTTGTGGCAGAGAGAAGGGTGTGTGCAGAGGAGCTGATCAAAGAATAGAGGGGAGGTGAAATAATTCATCTGCGCTGGGAGCAGAGGGTGTCAGGAGGGTGAGGTAGAGAGTGAGGGCTCAGGTAAGATGGAAAAGGCAGCTGGAAAGAAAATGTGCTGGTCCTTAGCGGCTTTATGGATCTGAACTTTAACCTGGAGGCATCAAGAAGTCTGAGGTTGAGAAAGACAGCTCTGATATTGTTGGGGGCTAGAGGCTGGCAAGGGTCTTGTCCCTGCTGGTACATCTGTGACTTCAGACGAGTCCCTTTCCTTGCTCTGGGTTCAGTTTCTTCACCTGTATGGGGGGTGGGGGGGAAGGTAGGCAGGGGTTTAGCTTTAAGGGTCCCTGGGGCTTTGTCTTTCTAGGAGTCTATGCCTCCTTTGGACAAATTCTTCTGTGCTATGTCCTTGTGTCCCCAAGATAGGGGGCTTGCTTGGCAGGCCAGCCTACAAGCATATGGTGGCATGCAGAGACATAGGGCAGCCAGCCCCCCACTCCTACAACATACAAGCAGCTCAAGATGACCCCCCCCCTTCTTTTTTTGCAGTTTTTTTGGCCTGGGCTGGGTTTGAACCTGCCACCTCCGGCATATGGGGCCGGCGCCTTACTCCTTTGAGCCACAGGCGCCGCCCCAATATTCCCTTCTTAGTGTATGCCCGTTATTGTTTTTTAAAAATCTTGCAAGTCGGCTTGGCGCCTGTGGCTCAAGCGGCTAAGGTGCCAGCCACATATACCTGAGCTGGCCGGTTCAAATCCAGCCCAGGCCCACCAAACAACAATGACAGCTGCAACCAAAAAATAGCTGGGTGCTGTGGCGGGCGCCTGTAGTCCCAGCTACTTGGGAGGCGGAGGCAGGAGAATTGCTTGATCCCAGGAGTTGGAGGTTGCTGTGAGCTATGATGCCACAGCACTTACTTTACCCAAGGCGACAGCTTGAGGCTCTGTCTCAAAAAAAAAAAAAAAAATCTACCAAGTATTATTAGGTAGCCTTTTAATGGAGAACAGCTTTTTGAGAGAAGTTTCTGGAAATGAGACATAGACTTGGAACACAGGAGCTCTGGGGAGTGGGGAAAGATGATCAGTCAGTAGAGATGGTCTCAAACTCCTGAGCTCACGCAATCCACCTGCCTGAAAGGGAAAGGACAACTTTGGACATTTGAATAACTTTACCCAAGTGCCCACTTTGGTTACTTCTCTTCCCCAAAATGTGCACACACAGGAAGGCCCCGAGGACATGGACTGTGCTCTCCCTGTCTCTGAAACTTGCCCACAGGGGCCATTTAGTCTGCTTTTTATTGACCAAATTACAGGCATTTCCAGCCCTGTTCAGAGGTCTACTTGGTGAAAAGAGAAAACCATGGTCATAGAAGTGAGAGCTGAAAGGGACTCTGCCTAACTGGGGAGAAAAGGGGGCTCTGAGGGGCAGGCCAAGGGTCTTGTCCAAGGTCACAGGATAAAGAGATGGCAGGACCAAAGAAGGCTGTCGGTTTTAAGTCCAATGTTCACTTCTTTCCCGCCCTTGTCCTTCAGAGAAGAAGGTATTCGTCAACCTCTACCCCAACAGACTGTGCCACACACTTAGCCGTCCGAGACACCTCCCGGGTCGCTGACCGAGGTCCTGTGAAGAGCTTGCTCTCCAAGGGCCATTCCTCGGCAGCATCCCACACTCAAGGCCCATCCCTGCACTCCCAGCCTATCTCTCCACATTTGGAGCCCATTGCTGGGCCCTCACTTTGGGCGCACAAGGCCCAAAGAATCTAAAACTAAAACTCTTGGGAGTTGGAGCCTGCGCACTCCTGGTGGAAGAGGTCCCATGATGACAGAACAGGGGAACAAAGACGAGGCCAACTGAGCCACCAGAAGCTTTGAGCGAGGACTCAACGTCCCTACAGGGGCAAGGTTGGGGTAGAGGTGGACAAAGCCTTGAGTTAACATTTGTGTGCCCACCCATAATTGAGGGGAGCAGGGCAGCTGGGAGCCAGAGCAGCACTTCTTTTCCTCTCCCCACACGGGGAAAGTCTGAGTTTGTAGGAGGAGAGTGATTTCATCAGCTCTGATTTATGCCACCTAATAGGATCCTTCCCGTCTCACTGTCAGGCTTTCCATAGATCAAAGGTGGGATATTAAAACAAATGCAATTCCAACTGGTTTGCCTGGCTATGCTAATGCCCAAACTACCCTTTCCCTCATCTGTCAGGAGGATTGATGGGTGCGCAAGAACCCCGGGAGGCAGAGAAAGGCTTCCTTTGTATACATCAAAGGATGATACCTGAGCACTCCTCCAAGCCCTTCCTTGTGTTTTATTCGGCAGTAATATATAAAAATAATTACCAGCCCCTCCAGGAGGGAGGCAGGGAGGAGACTGTGCAGACTTCATGAGCTTCCCCTAAAGATGCAGACCTACAGATCTGGGCAGAAGGCCAGTTTTGTGGGTGACAATCTCGGAATCCTGGGGTGGGGACTACAAAAAGCCATCTCATCCATCCACCAGCCTCCAGCCATTGAATTCCAGACATTATGTTGGTTTCTGGGGACCTTCCTGGGCTGTCTGAGATGTGTTTGGGAGCCTGGTCCTGCGGTCTCTGGATGCCTGCCCTTGGCTAAAGGCAGCTGTGGTTGAAGGAGGAAGAGGCAAATGGAGATCTTCCCAACTTGCCTCTCCAGAAAGGGGGCAGTGATATCAGAGGTTTAGGGAATAGAAGTGACATTTCAGTGCTTTAAGGATACTTAACACTGTCTCAGCAGACTCGGTAGTACAAGCCACACATTAACACTTCTACAGGTACAATGGGAGCAGGTGGAAAAGAAGAAAGTCAAGATGAGTTCTGCTTTCCCCAGGACAGGGTACCAGTCCTTCCCAGAGTCTATCTTGTCCCTCATTCCCGAGGGCTCCCAGGCTCTCCCTGTGGACCACCAGTACAAGAACTGGGAAGGTTACACCTGCGTGGTTTTAATCTTCTCTTTGCCCTTCCTACCTCTTGTCCATTCAACTATCAATCCATCTGTCTATCTCTCCAACCATCCAACCACTCACACAAACTAGAAAATCATCCTCCAGGTTGTAATTTTGATTTTCTCTTGCTTAGAATTATATATGGCTTCCAAATCAATTCCATAGTCTTTGGTTTGGGCTTCGAAATCTCTTCCCAGAAATGATTCTCTCACTAACCTCATTTCTCAGAAAGTCCCCTCAATTCTTCAGTTCATCAGCAAGCATGTATCTCCCCCTACCTTCTTGCCACAGAGAAGGTCATCATTCATCTCTGTACTTCCGTGCAGGCTGGGGGCCCTGTTTCAAATATGTTTCTCCTTCTTCTCTTCAAAGTCTACTTACAATTCTTCTCTTTCTGGAGCCTCCTGACCTAATCTCACATGCGAATCTGCCCTCCTCTGCTCAGTGCCTTCTCAGTCCTTACTGAGCAGTCCACAAGCACCCACCACACCCCCACCCCGCCATCAGACCAGCCCTGATTCCTTTCTTCCAGCCTAGACAGGGAATGAAGGGTCAAGTAAAACACACACAAGTTGCTTCCAATTAAAATGGAGGAAAATTTAACCACCTTCTCCCTAAAACACCAATAAAGATACAAAAAAACCTTAGACCTTGAGTAAAAGCAGCACTTAACCACAATCTGACAACATCTCTGCTAACCCTGAGGTTAATGGAACTTAGGAAAATAGCTGATAATGAGTGGTTTTCCTGTTTTGCCCTGTAAAACAGAGCCCTGCCCACGTAGGTAGAAGTGGAAAAGCATTTCTTCCCTCCCTGTTTATTCGGAATCAGAATCCAGAAAACTGGCCAGCCACGCACCTGTATTATGTGAGTGACGATCTTTGAGAAGCAAACTGACCACCCACCACCACGACTCCAGTCTGTATTTCTATATTCACTCATAGACTTCCACTCCCTGAAAATAATGTGCCAGGAAGAAGCAGGGTCTAGAAGTGGCATCTTCTTCCTGAGAGGTGAGTTTTCTCAAGGCAAGGGCTGCCCTGTTGCGGATAGAGGACAGCCTTGGTGGCCTCATATCTTGAGTTGAAACAGCCATTCTCTACCTTGGCTCCATGGTAGCATCACCTGAGAAGCTTCTTAAAACTATGACACCTGAACCCACCCTCAGAAATTCTGAGTCAATTGGTTTGGGGTGGGTCCTAACCTTACCATTGTTTAAAGTTTCCTCTGGTGATTGTGATGTTTGGCTAGGGCAGCAGACCACTGGTGTAGACTTTCCTACAGACCTCAGTGGAGAGAATCAGACAGCCAATTATCAGATGAAGAATAAGATTCCACCACAGACCAGATGAATATCTGCTTAGATGCTAAAAATTGGCCCGGGAATCACATACATCAATCTGCTTTTCAGCTGTATATGTGAGAAGCTCATTGAACTAGCTCTGGGAGGAGAGACAGTAACGCTGGGGAAAATCCACATTACCTCCCTAGTGACTGTATATGGACAGAATCTTCTCTATTCAGAGATAAGGGAAAAAAAGCAAGATCCTGCTGTTCATAGCAGCATTATTCACAATACAAAAGGTGGCTGCAATAAGTAAATAAAATGTGATATATATTCACAATGGAGTATTATTGAGCCTCAAAATGGAAAGAAATTCTGACTCATGCTACAACATGGATGAATCTTGAGGACACAGAAGGTCAAATACTGCACGATTCTACTTATATGAGGCATCTGAAATAGTCAAAGTCATAGCGAAAGTGTCAGGGAGAAACGGGGAGTCATTGTTTAACAGGTACAGAGTTTCAGTTTTGCCAGATGATACAGGTCTGTGGGGTGAGGGTGGCATAACAACGAGAATGTACTTAATGCCCTAAACTGTACCTTAAAAATAATTAAGAGAGTAAATTTCATGTTATATGTATTTTATCTCAATTTAAAAAATAAAAAAAATCAGAAAGCAGCTTTTTTTTTTTTTTTAGATTTGAAGAACAAGGAAGAGGTAATAGCATCCTGAAAAACCAAGAGATAGCTATATCTCTACATAATTTAGTACTAGGATAACAAGGGGGAAAATAGAAGATATTTGGCATCCTCAGTAAGGTACAAGAAATAGTGACCTCTATGAAATAAAAACAAAAATCCATAAAAAGAAAAAAAATTGAGATAGAGCAATAGCATAAAAAAGGAAAAAGTAAAGGTAAATTTCAAAGACTCATATTGAAATGCAAATGGAACCAGGTAGCATTCAGGGAGATTATAAAGAAAATAAAATTGAAAAAGCAAAACTAAAATTTGCACTGTAGGTGATAAAAGTTAGAACTGGCACTACAGAAAACTGAATCAGCAACAGGGAGAACAAACAGGAGACATTCTCTTTAAGTTTGAATAAAAGGACAAAAGGATCAAAATCATGGCGATGAAGATGAGATAAACAGGAAAGAGATTTGAACTTGAAATTGAGAATTGTAGGTGTTCCAGAGGATTGAACCCAGAGCATGAAGCAGAAGCACATGATGGCTGTAATTGAAAGAAGATTCTTGAAGCTGAGGAAATAGATTTTAAATGTTTATTGTACTCCAAGCGAACAGAATGAAAAGAGATACCTGGACATATTCTGACAAAAATTTCAATTATAAAGGCAAAGGAAAAAATCCCATGAGCATTCATAAAGAAGAAACTTGCTCTCCTGAAGGAACAAAATGGTGAGAACAACCTCAGAATTTTCTGGCACATTATTACATGCCAGGGGAAAATGGAGCCATATCTTCATGAGAAAAATAGATTGGGATACAAGAATTTGATATCCAGTTAGTTGGGCAATTATTTGTGAAGTCCACAAAAATATATTCTCAACTGATAAGGGATCAGAAAAAACAGTAAGCATGTATCGTTCTTTGGGGGCGGAAATGACTAAAAATGTGCTACAGGCAATCAAAAGAGATAACTGAAATGAAGAACTTAAGAATGTGGAGTTCTGGCTTGGCGCCTGTGCCTCAAGCAGCTAAGGCGCCAGCCACATACACCTGAGCTGGAGGGTTCGAATCCAGCCGGGCCAGCAAACAACAATGATGGCTGCAACCAAAAATTAGCAAGGCATTGTGGTGGGCAACTGTAGTCCCAGCTACTTGGGAAGCAGAGGCAGGAGACTTGCTTGTGCCCAGGAGTTGGAGGTGGCTGTGAGCTGTGATGCCACAGCACTCTACCCAGGGTGACAGCTTGAGGCTCTGTCTCAAAAAAAAAAAAAAAAAAAAGAATATAGAGTTCTTGTCCTCCACTTTCAGGCAGGATGCAGTTGCAGGGACTGGATCCACCCTTTTCGCCTCAAACAACTGAAAAACAAAAAGTTTGAGACACTGGACAATACGGAGCACTGAACAGTGATTCCTGAGAGAAGGGGAAACACTGTATGAGCCCTAGACTGCCCTGGTTGGCTGCATGAAGAGCCTATGTAAGCTTTAGGACAAAGACAGGGAACCCTAAATAGAATGTATATTCACTTTAAGTTGAGAAGACAGAGTTCAGAGTTGGGGGAAGACAAGGTGGATCAATTTTGAGGGATAGAGTACCAAGGAGAGAGAGAGGGGGAGGGAGAGAGACGGTGAGAGAGAAGAGGAGGGGAGAGGAGAGGAGAGGAGAGGAAAGAAATACATTTAAAACATTCTTTTTTCTTAAAAGTTGAGAAGGATAGAAACATCATGCCAGAGAAAATAGTTGCTCCATGAAATGTCTTTCATAATAAAAGCTTAGGGTATTTTTATTGTTTGGCTTTGAAGAATAAAAAGAGACAAGGAGGAAAGTCCAGAGAAAAAGGCTTTCAAAATCAATGTATGAGAATGTAGGTAAAATGGAGAAAAAAAGAGAAAGAAAAGCTGCTGAGCAGCAGTGTCACAGGCATCGCGTATTCCATTTCAGAGAAGTAAAACTGTGAGTGACAGATAAATCACTTCATTTACTTCTTAGGTCTTTGGAGGCAATCCCTGATACAAAAGTATCTTTGAGGAGCTCCTTAGTGATTTTTCCCTTAATGGATGGATGTCTTCATAGCACACATTGAAATAATTGATTTTGCTTTTCCTCCTAAATGTATAACCTTGTGGCTTTCTTTTAAATAATTGTTGGCAACGGGCTCTGCATGACAGCTCTGAATACAAATACCACTGATGATGATTAATGGGTTGGGAATGTGAGATGCATTGTACTAAAAGGGTAACACATTATATCTATGCAATTGCTTCATCTCCCTGAGGATAGACAAAGTTCAAGAAATGTGAACATAGATGACTCACAAAACATGCTCTTTGGGGTTACCCAGAATTCATTTCTCTATTTACACTAACCGTTTTCCCTTCCTCACTTATCACAGGTTCGCTTTCTGTACAGGGCATCTTGGCAGAGTGTTCAGCCACTTAACTTTCACACTTTTATTTTTTGCACTGTCTTCCCAAAGTCAAGGTACTTATAAAAACACTCAGGAAGAAACTCCTTTCAAATTCAGTTTCCAACTTTTTTTTCAGAATTAGTATTTAGTAGTTTCATGTTAGAAGAATTCATGACTAGAAGTTTCATTTTAAATATTATTCTTTCATTTTTTATTGGTAATGTTGCCATCAGTTTGTGCTGATATGAGTTTTGAGAAGCCTATACTTATTTGATATTTTCTAGTTAAAAGCTGTGTGAGAGGGCTGTGCCTGAGATTCAGTGTGTAGGGCATCGGCCCCATATACCAAGGGTGGCAGGTTCAAACCCAGCCCCGACCAAAATGCAACAACAACAACAAAAAAAATAGTCAGGCATCATGGCAGGCACCTGTAATCCCAGCTACTCAGGAGGCTGAGGCAAGAGAATCACCTAAGCCCGGGAGTTGGAAGTTGCTGTGAACTGTGTGATGCCACGGCACTCTCCCCAGGGTGATAAAGTGAGACTCTGTCTCTACCAAAAAAAAAAAGCTGTGTGAGAAACTGTTTTCTGGCTAAAAACGACTTTTCAAAAGCCAGATGGATTCTTAAAACAGTTTTATGGCAATGGTAGTCCAATTGATATTATTGATATTATTTCTTAACAAATAAGGTGTTCAACCGATGGTCATCCAAATGCTTCTTGAAACTTTTATTGCCTGAGAGCTCACTACCTAATAAGTTGGCTTTGGCTATTGTCTTTGAATATTCTGAAGACTTTGAATATTTATTTAGATGGTTTATTTCTGATCTTGAGCTGAAATATTAACCCTGTAATCTCACAGTCCATACCTCTTCCACGTGACGATTCTTGGAATACTTATCAGAAAACTAGCATTCCTTTCCCTTCCTGTTTTTTTCTGCCCCTTGTTTGAGCAAATCCAAATCTATTACACCATGCTGAAAGCATCAGCACATAATAAAGAACATGTACTTTAGGGCCAGGCTACTTGAGTTCAAACCTTAACTCTATCATTTCCTTTCTGATGTTCCAGTGCACCAAGTTCATTATTTATGAAGTAATGAACTAATTTATGTAAACCACATAGAAGAGTGGATATAGCAAGCACTAGACAAGTAGCTGAAGGTATTATGTCCAGCTATTTCTCTCAGCATTGTATCATCTGCTGGCTAAAACATCATGCTTTCTATGCATTAATCCAGGTCACTGCAGAAGTCCATCCAAATAGGATAGCAACAAGGACAGATCCACAGAATTCTTCTCAAGTTTAGTTCCAAGAGTAAGTAGAAGTTTGCCTAATTTTCTGCCTGAAATGTAGGCAGAAACACCTTCAGAAAGTCATGGGGAGGTCCGCACAGAAGATCTAGCCATGAGAAGGCCAGAGATTATCCATCCGATCCTCCTGAGTCTTCCATAACCTAAAGTGGTAGTGAAAGCATTTGGAAGTGCCGGTGGGCTCTGAGTGGAAAGTGGGATTTAGGAGAGAGTGCACGCGAAAGGAAGATGACATGCTTATGTGGGGCTCTGCAGTCTGCGCAGAGGGGTACATATCAGTAAAATCCAGTATCAATAATGCTCAACTAAAATTTGGATTAGGATTTATCTGTGTCCCTGCAGATTGCAGAGTCAGGGACAGAGGGTGAGCTGCATTGGTGTCTACACACCATACAACTATCAGTGCTTCCAGAGTACTACGATCACCCATGCCAAAGGCCAATACAGAAGGATCACTTCTGGACCAAAAAGCCAGCAAGAGGCACTATAGAAGTTAGAGTATAGACCCTCCCAATTATATTTCTTTTATGCTTCTTTTTTTTCTGAACTGTTGTGATTCCAAAAAATGTATACGCCTCATAATTAAAAGCCTCACACATACACACTCTAATTTCTCCACCCCCATTTCTTTTTATGGTGCTCTTTTAACCCCTTAGCACTATAAAAGGATTCAAGGGAACTCCTACTATTGCATCAGAATTAAAGGCACAAATTATTTAAGCACTGTAGATGAGGTAAAGTACACAAATATATCACATGATTGAGTTGTGCTGACCTGGCTTTGAAGCATTAAACGGTCCCTTTAAGCATTCTCTATGATTCTACTCCTTTTAGTGTAGTGTAAACCACTGGCGCTCACATTCTGGGGTGTTATTCAAATATACTAGGCTGCAAGTAACAGAAAACCCCATTTAAGCTTATTTGAGTAATAAGAACATTTATTCGTTCACAGGGGAGGAAATCCAGAAGTAAGCCAGGCTTCAGGATATTGTTGAACCTTGTGCTCTTCCATTCACAGTGTCAGATTCCTCCTCTTGTGGATGCAGGCTGATTTCCAGGCTGGGCCACATGCTTCTTCAGACGTGTACTCAGAGAAAGAGCAGCTTTTTTTTCCTCTCAACAACAGTGGGGGGGGGGGGAGCTGGGTGATGGGTACAACAGGTTTATTTTTCTATTCTCTCTAAATTTGAATCAGCTATTGCAAAAGAGCATGGGGTTACCTTTAGATCAAGTACAATCTCCAAAGGCTGACATAAATTGCCCCAAATGTATTGCTGCTATACAAAGTTAAGAGATGAGTATTGTATTGGCAGAACCAGAACCATAAGAATCAGACATTCTTGTTAAATCTG
The DNA here is from genome assembly GCA_963574355.1 of Loris lydekkerianus. Lineage (NCBI taxonomy): Eukaryota > Metazoa > Chordata > Mammalia > Primates > Lorisidae > Loris > Loris lydekkerianus. The sequence goes on along the minus strand of CAUYPK010054114.1, from coordinate 22,232 downwards.
AAGAAAGCAATGGACTCTGTTCCCAGGAAACACAAATATATACCAAATTTTGTTCATAGTTTTAGGGGGTATTAAAAGGAACTCCCAAAGCACACTTACAGCTCCCTGAGGAGTCCATGAACCTCAAGGCTATATAAACCCAAGAAGACTATAAACTTTTCATGGGGGTGCAATCATTCTGACAGTGTGCCTCTTTTTCTTCTCACTCTAAGCACAGGAATTGCCACAGGTCTTCTTTTGATCCCCAGAGAAACAAGGGCACACTGACACCTCCTCTGGGAGCCGCAGCTTCACCCTTTCTCCTTCCTTCATCACATACTCTTCTGCCAGCTATCCACTCACTCCATGACCCCCATGTGTGGAGACCCACCCAGTGTTCAGGTCACACGGATCCTTCCATTCTCTTTGCCTTGGGCTCTTTCTTAAAAATTGCTCTCTTAGTTCCTGTATTCTGTATCAAAATATCCCATATTCTAAAGTACAAATTTACTTACCACGGGGTAGGCATGCTAGCATGCATTTTGCCTACATTAAATTGTTAAATCTAGACACTGACTTCATAGGGAAAATATCATTTACCTTGTTCTAGGATGAGGAAGTCACTGTATAGGAAGATTAGCTAGCAAAAGGCAGAACTGGCGTTTGAAACCAGACCTATCTCCAGATCACAATAGTCTTTCCACAACTCCGCCACTCCCTAGATTTTCTGGGTTCCCCTTATGTTAGTTCTGCACATTACAAAAAAGACAACTTCTCAAAGAAGTCTTTGTCAATTACCTTTTAGCAATTTAAAGACTTCAGATCACACATTTATATAAATCCATGAGGATACTAACTATTGATCCAGAGAGCTCAAGCTTCAATTCATAATTGCTGTATGGGAGGGAAGTATTCCATTCTTATTTTGTAATTGATGATCCCTAAAAAGGGAATTTTTCTTTCATCAATCCCAAAATTTCCATTTTTTTCTTTTTCTTCACTGTTCATGGGAAGGTTTTAATTTGACTCAATAATTAGAAATATTTGGTATGTAATTTTTAAGCAAAGGACATAATCATTTTCTACTTTCTTCTTAATTATAACTTTCTCTGAAACAGTCCTTTAGTTTTCCTGATCTTATTCATGTGACCGGTCATCTTCTCCACATTCCAGTCAGGGAAGTGGAATTACAGACAGAAACAATCTTTCTACAATTCTGGGACTGTGAAGACAGACAGAGCTCTTCCATCTTTCTTTCTTTCTTTCTTTCTTTTTTTTTTTTTTTCTCAAACTTTTACTTAACGTTTTAAGATTTTTTAAAAAAAGCTTTTGTTTTTATTTTGTTCTAGTAACATATTTTCATTTTGTATGATGATCCCTTAATAAAATATTTGATAATTTCTTTTTGTTTAAAATTCTGTACATTCTGTTAGAGAAATGATAGAGTCACTGGCTATTTTGTGCTATTAAATCCCCAAAGTGAGCAAAGCTACAGTATTTAGAAAGCCTGTCTGTTCTTTGGAGCTTTACAAGGAAATCTTTTGTGCTTTTTGTGGCTTTATTTATAGTTTTTAATCTGACGTCTTGTTTCACCTTTGCTAGACCTGCAAATAATCAGTGCCTTTATTTTATTTTCTTTATTTCAAATTAGTATGAGGGTACCTATTTTTAGATTACATAGTTGTCACTTCCGGGTAAAGTTCCAGTTGTAAAAGAGCCTCTCGCCCAGGGGGCGTATTATACACCCTCACAATATGCACAGTAGGTGAGATCCCCCTACAGTGCCCTCCCTCCTCCTGCGAATCCCCCTCCACCTCCTCTTTTTCTCCTTCCTAGAATTCTTCTTTCAAAGCTACTTGCTTTAAGTGACTATAATCACACTACAGTTCTGTGATGTTGATAACAAAATCAAATACCTCGGTCTCTTTGAGTCAGAAAATATCTTGCTACTTATGACATGTGCATAAACAACACCTAGAAAATTGAATGTGGTACGTGTACATAGGGGTGAAATAGCAAACTGAAGTCTGGGTATCTTTTACAATTCTGGGACTAGATGCTGATGGAGTGACAAAGAACGTTACAGAGAAAAAGGGGCTTTGTAGATATATCAGAAAGGGCTGGGGTAATATCAAAAGTATTTATTAACTTTTAGGGCACAAAGCAGAGGCCAGCTTAGCCCCAGCACAGGCCCTAGGGGCCTCCAGTCATGCCAATTGCCAGTTTAGATGCTTGACTGTACAACTAAGTAGAGAGTCCTAGAGGAAGTGCCACAGTGGCGAAGACACACTCAGGAGCAGCAAGAGAATGGCTGTTTACTTACTGAATGGAAATATTCCAAAACAATAGCATCTTCCCTTCAATGTGCAACTCTACTACATCTCAGTTGCACAAAAGAGAAGGATCAGTGACCAGACACACGCAGGTCCCCAGGACAGTCTCAGGTTATAGCTGTTATTCCAGTATTGTTAGCAATAGTTCTTCTTAGAGAATCATGTTTGCTTTTTTGTATTTTAGGATAACCATATATCTTAAAATGTCCTTGACTAGATAGTAAGTTATATGGTTACCCTAAGGCAAAATATGATTCTCTTTGAAGCAACAACTCATAGATAAGGGAATACATTGGCATATAGAAGAAAAAAATGGTAATACAAAGAAAACTTCTCCCACTAATCCTCCAATAAAGTGTATGCATATATGAATGCCAGTTTTTGGTGTAATCTAGAGAGTCAAGGACACAGCCAAAAAAGCCCAAGATAATAGAGCTGCCAATGAATTCCACTGCCAAGTTTCCAAGAAAAGTAAGAGCCAGAGGAAAGCCAGAGACAGACATAGGGAAGGAAACTTGGCAAAGAGACACCTTCAGCCACTATAAGCAAAATAAAAGACAACTCAGAAGAATGGCCCAGCCCAAGCTGCCTTGTATAGCAGTGGAGCTTGTGTACCATCCAGCAACAACAAGGGTGTCATTCCATACACTATGACATGAATGCCATTCTTTAGAATTGAGGAGTGCACAGTTGACACAGCACATGTGAGGACCTCAACGGTAGCATTCTTTCAGCTTCTGTGTGCCTACACATTGACCTAATTTTTGATATACACTTTTCATTAATTAAATTTCTTTTTTGAATTTCTTAGAGTCTATAGGATCATTGAGATATGTTCAGAGTGTTTATGAGTAATTATATGCAAACATTGTTATAGTATTAATTACTCAGTACCTTTGAAAAAGGGTAATCACCCCATTCCACTGTCAAAGAAAAAGTATGTCATGGACTACATTATAAAAAGAAGATAAGTGGTAAATAAAGATTCATTAGGGTTTCTCCCACACTGTGGAATAATTCACTAAGTACACACTCTTATCAATGCACAGGCTTTGTCACTTCCTCTGTATAATATTCTTTTTTGCTTGACAAGGAGAGCAATTAAAGACCATCACACTTTATGCAGTGGATAAGGATAGTCATGGAGATTGCAATTATTACATTGCCAATAGCATTTAATGTACATTTTTAAAATCATCAGAAAACTAATATGTATTCCATCTAAATGTTCATATATTCCATCTAAATGTTCTCATAGACAGTAGGTACAAATAAAAATTCACATTTACATTAATACCCTCAAATTGCAATGTCACCAAGTTTCTGCCTTTATTGTTAGAACTAACTGGAGAAATAAAATGTTTCTCTTACAAAAGTGTCAGAGGTGACCAAAGTAAAATGTAAATTAGGGGTTCAAAATGACCTAAATGATATTTTGATAGTTGTTAGGGAGCTGAAATAATATAGTTTTATAGCGGCTAATAACTCTTAAAATCATATTTTGCAAATTCCTACCCTTATGCCTCTTGTCCATGTCAGATCCTTCTTTGATGGTGTCCTAACCCTTCAACTTACTGTAATCCTATCCATTTCTCAAGGCCTCTTCCATATGGATATGGAATTTTTCCATATCCTTCTAACAAAATGCAATGTCTCCATCTGTTACATCTACATCTCTTTCATGGTTTATACTAGACTCACTTTGTATTTGTGTGTTTATCTAATCATCTCTAATAATCTTCTTGAGAGTAGAAGCCATTTCGTATTCATGTTTATTTCTTACTATAGTATTAAAGACAATATGTTAGAAATTACTTAGGATATATTTAATTAAATTACTCACTATAACTCTATACTCAGTATTCATAAAAGATACTTTTATACCAATTCATAACAAAGTCTTTTCAGTAAAAATTCTTCTTGAAGTCTCCCAGTATCTTCCATAACACTTTTTAGAATTTCCCACTGTCTCCCATAACAATCACACTTCTTAGAGTCTCCCACTATCTTCCACCAGAAATGTTGGATCCCTGTGGCTCCACAGGCTCTGGGGTTGGATTTTGTGTTCCTGAAGATAATGGTGCACTGTCAAAAGGCCAGATGTGTGTTTCCAGAGCAGAGACAGAAGAGACACAGAGAGGTGAAGATAAGGCATGGCCAAAGCACTTATCAAGCCTACTCTCTGGAGTGAACAAGATTTAGTTGATAACTTCCTCGTCTGGAAGCTATCAACAACTGGGTGCTATTGAAAGGTTTGGACAAACTTTAACAGGGGAGAGCTGTAGCTCCCAAGTTCTCTATGTATTTCCAAAATCCAGGAAAATAAATATATCTCTAAGCTGCAGAATTTAGCAACTGTCATGAGGTGAAAATTGTGTTGAGGCCCCTCAAGTTACCGATTCTGTCATTCTGTCTCCATATAACTACTAAAAATTCTGTTGGGTCTTCTATCCTCAGGGTCTCTTCCAGAGAAAATTTGGAAGGAGGAAATCCATTTAAGAAACTATTGCACCATTTAACAGTTTGGCTGACATGGACTCACATGAGCCTCCCTGGGGCCCAAGCACTAGCTCATCTAGCAATCTAGGTCTCAAGAAAGCCATGCTACAGTCTTCACAAACAACAGACTAGGGCACTGAGGCACTTTAGGACATAAATAAATCATATATAGATAATACTACTCAGAACCAAAGCCAAAGCAGCCCTCACAACTGAGACTATATATATATATATATATATATATATATATATATATATATATATGTGCAAAAAGGCTTTCCTTATGAAAGCCACTCTTTAAAATTGGAAAAAGCAACCATTATACCATATGGCAGTGGTTCTCAACCTTTCTAATGCTGTGACCCTTTAATACAGTTTATCAGGTTGTGGTGACCCCCAACTATAAAATTATTTCATTGCTACTTCATGATGGTCATTAATTTTATAGTTGGAGGTCACCACAACATGAGGAAGTGTATTAAAGGGTCATGCCATTCGGAAGGTTGAGAACCACTGCCATATGGATAGATACAAATGTGGGGGACACAAAAAACATGTAAAACATGACACCTCCAAAAGAACACAATAATGCTCCAGTCACAGAACCCAAAGAAAAGGAAATGCCTCAAAATAAATTCTAAATAATGCTCTTAAGGAAACTCAGTGAGATACAAGAGAATATTGATAGATTGATTCAGTGAAAGCATAAAAACAATTCCCAATCTGAATAAGAAATTTAAAGAGATGGACACTTTAAAAAAGCACCAAACAGACATCTTAGAACTGAAGAATTCAATAAATAAATGAAAAATACAGTCAGGATCAATAATAGACTAGATCAGTAGAAGAAAGAATTTCTGAAATGGAAGACAGTTCTTTTGAAATAGTCCAGCCAGGCCAAAATAAACAAAAAAAGAATAAAAGAGAATGAAGCAAGCTTGTTGGACACACGGGGCACTGTTAAATGAACAAATACAGGTGACCCTTGAATAACACAAGAGCTAGAATAGTCAAAAATCCACATACAACTTTTGACTCCTTCAAAACTTAAGTACTAACAGCCAACTGTTGACTGAAAGACTTACTAATAACATAAACAGTTGATTAACACGTATTTTGTTTGTTTTATATATTGTATTTGTGTATACTATATATATTGTATGCTGTATTCTCATAACAAAGCAAGCTAGAGAAAATAAAGTGGTATTAAGAAAATCATAATGAAGAGAAAATACATTTATAGTACTGTATTATATTTATTTGATACTGTAAGTTTACATTGTCTATTTATAAGATAAATCATCTGTCTGAAACATTGGTTACAGCAGCTCCAGACTTCAATCTGTGGTGAGACTAAGGATCTTAATAAAGTAGGGTATTTTTTTTCTCCTGTAGCATGAATGGATTGGAAGAATGTTATTGTACAACAAGTCTAGGATGCCATAGAGACTTAGGCTCTTTTTCTCTTTCTATTCTCGTATGTCTACTGTTTTTGTGTTAAAAACATGCGGCTTAATCCCATCACAAGCTTGCCCTAGGCAAGAAGAAAAGGGAAGAGCAAAAAGTCAATGCCATGCCAGACTGTCTCTTTTTAAAAAGCTTTCCTACAATCCTACCTGATGGATTCTTATATTTCGTCAGCTAGACCTGGGTCTCTTAGCCATCTTTAGCTATTAAAAGACTTTGGACACTTGTATATTTAATTGGTCACATTGCCATCACTAATAATATTAGAATTTCGTCCAAAAGCATGTAGTTGGAAATGATTATTACATAGATAACTAGAAGTGATTGCCATGTGTTGTCATTAACCAGTAACAAAACGTAGAGAAAGAATTTAAGACTTGGAAAGAGAAAGTGTCTATATTAAACATTAATGTATGCTCTTGCCCACTTTTGAAGCTGTTACTGAAAACAGTGCTGACTTCTCAGAGCTAAATGAGGATATGGCAATGAGACATATGTGTGTACTATGAATCCCTGAGCATATATATCATGACAGATTATTGACTTTTGCTCCATGGTGTTTACATCGAGTCAAATGATACCCAGGATAATGATTCCTATGACCAACATTCACTGAGTGATTCTCTACTAGGCACTGCACTAAACTTTTTACATGTGTCTATAATTTAATTCTTTACAGCTTCATGAAGATATTCTGTTACTAATCCTATTTTATAGATTAAGAAACCACAGCTATTAAGTAGCAGAGCCTGGAAGTGAACCCAGAATATCCAACTCCAGAGTCTGCATACACAACCAGAGGAAGTGGCAGGATATTTTAAAATTAGGAAAGGAAAACTAAGCATGACTATCCAAGATGCTTCAACAGCCAAGAGTGATGGCCAAGATATCTCTGGGGAGCATAGCTCATATTCAGGATTAAGGAAGAGAAAGAAAAACAAGGGTTTTAGGATAGAAGCTGGTGGTAAAACTTGGAAATAGAAGAGTAGTGCTAACGACTTCGAAGTGTAGGTACAATACACTATTCAGGTCTGTAGGCGCAACCCAGCTGAGCCACAGCCTAATCACGAACCCATATTCCCATATCTGAGAATAATTATACTTACCTCCCAGCGATGCCATGAGACGTCAACAACACATGCATCAAATGCCTGGCAGAGATCAATACTCCCTAAAATGAGTCTTCTTCCCATCTTCTTCTGGCCTGGGTTGCTGAGCATGGGAGCAGGCCCAGTAACAAACTACATGATTCGTCATTTGGTAAAGAGACTACCTAATCCTGATCACAAACAGCCTTTAGAGTGCACAGGCACTAATTCCTACAATGAGAAGGCAGTACTGACTGTGGCAGGCAATCTGCTTGCTTAAGACAAAGGGGCCTATTAAGCCAGCACGATGTCTGACCTGTTGCCGGGGTTTAGACACTACGTGCAGCCTGGCTTGCTGCCCATTGCTCCATGTGGCTGTGAATCAACATTGTGACAGAGAGGGCACTGGGTCAACTACATTCCATTAATGGATCAAAGGAGAGGGAATATGGAAGATAAACAACCTAGGATGGACACAAGCTTAGGTGTCAGAAATAGACACATAGGATTTTGAAATGTAAACCTGAAAAATCTAAAACTCCTAATGAACTTGCCCAGCCTGCTTGTCAAAATTAAATCTCCTAACCAAATGGTTCTCAATATTTTTCCCACCACAACTTAAGGAGGCTACTGGTTTCCAGTGGGGACTCTTGATACTTGTAAAAGCCCCTCCCATCTCAGTAAAGTAGCTCATTTTACTCTATAGTCCACAAACTTTAATGTCATAATATTTATGAAGTTTATTTTTAAATCAATCTAGAAAACCGAAGGCAAAAAGTAACTTTCATTGTGTAGGATGTAAAATTCTGACCTTGCTTGCTTTTTTTCCCCCAAAGACATTTTACATTCTCAAGGTATCTTCCATGGTAATTCATAATGTATTCTCCCAATTGTGTTTTTTTACCATTCATTGACTATGTCAAGTCCACAGAAGCAACTTTTTAAAGAAGATACTCAGAGGACACTCATTCTACCTTTCATGAATATCAGCCGTTTAGGTTGGGAAACTAAAGGTGGGGTTTATTTCATATGATAGACTGCAACGAGACCCACAATTATGGTAATAATCACAGGACTAGGAATAAGTCTTGTTAGATAAAGAACTTAAATTCTCTATACTTACAACACATAGACACAAAAGTTGGGAAATAACTTTGAAAAGAAGATATATATGATTACAGATGGGAATTGAGCATAATATTTTAATGTGTCTTCCAATATGGCTTGTTTGTTTCATTTTGTTTTCCATTAGGGTACAGATGGTGTTAAAAATTTTATTCTGGACCGTGTATAACTATAATTCCTCTAAATGTATGGTTGCCATAAGCATGCATGAATGGCCATATGAGTTTGTCTCTTAGAGAAGATTTCAATTTAATTATACACAGTTATTATAATAAAATTGGGGGGTGCTGATCCAGCCTGGCTCTGGTGAGGCTACTATTTTGTAGGGGATTTAATGAATTGCATGTATATGTGACTAGTAATATCTAAAGTGACTATTTTTATGGGTAAATACATGTATGATGTGATAATGAAAGTACTGTGCTCTCTTAATATTATTTGTTTATTTGGAAATAATAGCAAATGACAAAAAGACTAAAGTGAATCCTAAATTACTTTATGTCTGCTAATTGATGGGGGAGGAAGCTTATTTCAAATCAAATAGCTAAACAAATAGATTTTGTCATTAGATGGGGCCCTTAATATCTGGGTGCCTAATAATTGAATATCAAGCAAATAGGATATCTAGTAATTTTTTTTTTACTACATGACTTTTACAAAGTCCATTCTCCACCTCTTCATTTAAGCCAAGTCAAATAATATAAGCAATGTGCCTCAAATATATGAATTATATTTATCCAGGATGAATCTACATGTCTTTAGGTCAATAATATTAATAAAAATGGAACCAAGCATTGATTTAGAGAAATCACCAGTAAGTTATGCCCAATATGTGATAAGAAAATAGTTCTATTTATTCAAAATTCTATAAGCAGTAGACATATATGGTTTTTCAAGATTAAAAGAAAAAATTGCTAGATGAGGGAAATTATATTCTCCTTTGTTTCTCTCTTAGGAGTTATCTTGGCCTGAAATCAATCCTTCAGAAAAATCTCTCACATCTTCACTTTTGTGCAATATGTTAACTAAGAACAAAATGATAGTATATATCAGTCAAATGTAATACTTATATTAAAACCTGATTATGAATGCAGAAGCTCATGGAAAGTCAGATTAATCTGAATAATATATTATTTCCTTCAGTTCACAATCTATCATTTTACAAAGCCATGGTTAATAGAATGCCAAAAATAAAAAGGTCTGTTTAAATGAAAATGTATAACATACTCTGCATCTCATTCATATCTTACTGTATTAAGCAGGTTAACATAGTCTGTGAATATGATATTAAAAAAGATGATATACTTCTTTGTTTTAAAAACATTAGGTATTCCTTTTAAACACCAAATTTCTAAAGAATTGCTATTATTTAAAATATTAGTTCCTATTTTATTGACTTACTAAGCATAACGGATTTAAATTAAAATTTGTGAAAGGATTCAAAAGGAACAGTTGAAAGATGTAATCTATGTGTTTTAAAAATCCCAATTTCTATTTCTATTCTCTTGATTTTTAGAAAATAAAAAGTACATATGTGTCGTGGCTCATGCCTGTAACCCCAGCTATTTGGAAGCCGAGGCAGGAAAACTGCTTGTGTTCAGGAGTTTAAGACCAGCCTGAGCAATATAACAAGACCTCATCTAGAAAAATAATAATAAAACAAAAACAAACAAACAAAAAAACGAGCCAGTGTAGCAGCTCATGCCTGTAGTCCCAGCTACTCCAGGGGCTAAGATGGGAGGATAAAGGCTTCAGTGAGCTGTCATCATGCCACTTCACTGCAGCCTGAGCAATAAAGCAAGACCCCACCTCAAAGGAAGGAAGGAAGGAAGGGGTATAATTATTAAGCTGTTATTTGCTTATCCTAGTATAATATGTACCATTAGCTTGCTGCAGTCACTTGTCCAAACATTCTGACTTACCTAGAGATGGAAACCTAGTTTCTTCTCAAAAGGGTGGGGAGCGGTGTGGAGGTTTAAGTTTCTCGAAACCTCTGGTTTTAGTAGTCTCCTGATTCCTCTTAATCCTTAATCTCTATTTTCATTTCACTTCCTGAGATGCTGTCTTTCAAGCCTGAAGATCTCCTCCTCCTGTTCTGCAAAATTCACTCAATCAAGGCTGTGACTGTAGTGAACATAATGGAGCATTTGGGAGGAAGCCAAGGAAGTTATAATTCAGCAAATATAGCAAACAACTTGAAATTATTTATTAGCTCTATTTTTAAAAGCATCTTTGCATTTAAACCACTGGGAAATCGTTATTTCTCACCTCTCGGTGGTTCCAGCTTCCCACCAAGTTTCTGACTAGGTTTTTTTCCTCTGACTTCCCCACATCTTCCTAATAAGGCTACCCTCCCAGTTCCAAGGTGGTCTCATTTGCTTCTTTCACAGAACAGAACTGGGGCCATTCATCTAGTCCTAGCTTACAAAGGCATTGCTGCAATGGGGTCAGGGGCCCTAAAGGTTACTTCCCAAATCAAAAATATCCTGTAAGGTGCATTCCTGTTCAGCAAAGACAATTATTAATATTTCTCAGAGAACGATTCTGTAATCATCAGTATTTATTTCTTTCTCCTCCTACATTAGGTAACAATTTAGAAATTAAGTTCTTAGAATACGTCTGTGAGATGAAAGGGAGAAGTGAATAATGAAAATTTAGAAGCATTATCAAACTTTACACTTATAACAGAATCCAGTCATCTATTATGGACAAGGAGACTAAGGCCTAGAATTAGGAGATTATATAGTACTTTCGAGCAAAAGTGGGATACATAAGGTTGATCCAGGGCTGTTTCCATGATCTCACAAAACTCAATTTCCCAGAAGCCAAATAGCATTTTGACTCCGTACATTTAATTCTCAACTATGTTGCCAGCAAATGTCCCACAGGCAAGGACACAGGCCTACAGCGGGAGAAGCATGCAGTGACCGCATACCTAAATCTTATTATCTCATACACTGTGGTATGTTCTCTAGTCATAATTTAGTGCTATGTTAACCATTTATGTGTAATTAATTCTCTAATTTCTAGGCATGATGTTAATGTCATGGCAAGCAGTTTTCACATTCTTTTACTAAAATCCTTTGAATCATTCATCAGAGATGAAATACTACATTGAAGCTTTCTTGTTATGACCCACAAAAAAAAAAAAAAAAAAAAAGAATCAGTTAAATTCCTTATGTTCCAAGAAAAACCAAAGATAAGATAAAGACTGGGGCAGGAGATAGAGAGGGAGAAAGACAGAGAAGTGGTTGCAGTAAACGAAGATGCAAATGAAAAATGATCAAAGTTAGTGATGTTGCTGACGTACACCAATGTTAATCTCACAAAAATATTTAACATTATTAGCCACTTGTAAAAATTAAATATCTTCTATAATAAATTAGGTTCCTAGCACCTTTGCCTTAAATCTCCGATAACAAATAACTTTTTTAAAACATTATAAAAGTTAAGAAACTATGAGTAATAAAGCTGAGCGATTTCACCAAAATGACTCACTGAAAGAAGCTTGCAAAATAAAGAGAGAAATGTATCCTTTCACTTCTGTTCTCAGAAAGGAAAAAAGTCTTTTCAGAATTTAGACATGTAGTAACACACGTGGCTGTAAACATTTGCCCAAACAGTCAATAAGACACAGAAAATGCTCCTGTGAGAACAGTAACCAGATCTTAGGGCTGTGGTCTTTGAAGTTTGAAATATTTCCCCAGAACTGCCAAAGTCTTCTTTCTCTCCCACCCTACCGGAAGATCACAAAAGTAAATTCTTGTTCATTCTCTCTTTCTGCTATCCTGCCAAAAATATGTACTTACTGATAAAGCCCACCAGTGAGTCATTACATACCATCACCCTAAGTTTTCTAGTATAAATGCCACTTTAAATGAGTCTCTTCTGTTTCATTAATGTTTAACGGACCTTTAAAAACAATGATGGTGCCAAATGATTCTCATCATATCATACGATTAAAACCCAGATGTTTCTGTATAGACAGAAACAAAGGCACCAGGTTCTCATCCTCCATTCCCATTTCCTTAGTAAGTAGCTGAGCTGGGATTCATATGAAAGCAGAAATAGTAGAGTGTAATCATTCTTTTCATATTTCCCCTTTTCTCTATAGATTAATTCTATTTTATTTATTACTCTACTCTTTATTGATTAAGAGAAAAAGAAAGAGAAAAGGAGGAGTGGAGAGAAGAAAAACAGGGGGAGGTGTGGTGAATTAAAATTTAGGTTGAAGATCTATTTTTATTTTTGAAATATCTGAACATGAAATAAACAACCCTAAATACATTAAAATGATAGACATTTTAATTCCCAGAATTTCATATTTAACTATCTCATGTGATTCTTTTCTGAAGTTCCAGTCTTTCCTAAAGCCTTCATCAAAAGCATTAAGTCATTTATCAGTCAATGAATGGAGTTGAATATGATTGCTACAAGTCCTAGTCCATGTCAAAGAATTCAATGAATTCTTCAGTGTAATGAAGATACTGCTGTGGTGGGTTTTGTCTGTTGGTCCTTGTACCCAAAGAAATCTCTAATGCTCCTATACTTTTGAGATTCTACAGGAAGGAACTGGGACCTCAGCTTGCCTTGTGGAGGAGGCACTTTAGTTTCTGGAGGCCTCTGGATGCTATGATGATGCCTCTTACTTTAAGGGTATGTAGTCTGGGACTGTTCATGGCTCCTCCAAACACATCCATTTTGAGTCTTCTTTAGAATCTCCAGTTCTGTCCCTGGATCATGCATCTGCTGCATGTGGGTAAATGGTCCTAGACAGGTGTTGTTTCCACTACCTCAGAAGATTTCAACCCTCAAATAAACCAAGCCCCAGAGGCAAGAATGATGACAAAATTGACTAGGACAGTGTTTGGAAAGTAAGAGAAGTAATGTGACTAACAGAATACTCTAACAGTATTCCAGGCCTTGTTCTAGAAATGAATGCCTGTTCTACTTCTTTGGCATGTCGGAGTAGCCTTATGTCATTGTTTTCAGAAGTCAGTACAGTGACAATGATCATAGAATAGGGGCAGCAACAGCACAAACTCTCTCCCACGTCTCTATTGATGCTGCAATAGAGGACATCACAGATGTTACTAGCCAGAGTTCTAGACCCTGCACTTCCAAAGCAAAACTCAGGAAAATGAAGCATAAAATAACACAGAAACAGTCACAGGCATCAGTTACCAACACCTTTTTATTTCCCTGCTTTAAATATAACTCCAGTTTGCTCCCAGTACCCTTTCCTTTCCTGAACACGGACCTCATTCAGAACCTCTTTACCTCTCTGTTTTCCACTTTTAACAATCCTTTAAAATACTAGGTAGTAAGTAAAACAGGAACAAGAAAATGTAAGCACTGCTTCCTCTTGCCTTAGGGGTATGTAGTCTGGATCTTTTCAGGCTATGCTAACAAATGGTAGCAGTGGCTAATAGCCCAAGTTTGGCCTTGCTCAGAAAGGCTTCCACAACTGCTATTTGCAGGTGAATTCTCTGTTTCTGTCTCAATAGAATGCCAGACTCAGATTCATAATATTTGGCTCTGTCACTACCCTTGTTATATGTCACTACTCCTGTCAAAGTTATATCTCAATGTCCCTGTGAAAGGAGAAGTTAACAAATGAGGGGGGTTGTCTCAGCAACTGTCCACTCCTGGAAATCTTACTTCACAACTGACTGCTTGCCACTTTAGCACATCATGCTTGATATGTTCAATATCAAATTTATAATTTTTATATTCTACTTCCTTATCTAAACAAACTAGTTCCCCTTATAGCTCTTCCTATGTGAAAGACTCTACTGAAAGGTTTAAACTACTGTGCCCAAAGAGGAGGCCACAGTGGAGATGTTCAGGCCAGGTTTATTGAAAGGGAGGGCAAAGATGGTGTCTGCCCTCTGGGGTATTAAAGACCACCTTTATATGGGAGTTTGGGGGTGGGTGAATTTCACAGTTTACCTATTAGGTTAGGGTCTTTTGGCACTAATTTCATAGGGATGGGCTAGCTAGATCCTTTGTGTTTTTGTCTTAGGGTGAGAGGAGGAGGAGGAAGAGGGGAAAGGCTGCATTAGGCCCCCCAACATCTACCTTCTACTTAAAAACCTGAGGCTCTGGGCGGTGCCTGTGACTCAAAGGAGTAGGGCACCCACCCCAAATACCAGAGGTGGCGGGTTGAAACCCAGCCCCAGCCAAAAATTGCAAAACAAACAAACAAACAAAATAAACAAACAAAAAAAACCCCTGAGGTTCTTCCTCAACTCATTCTTATTCCCTAAATCTGATCAGTCACCAGGTCCACAAATATTTCTCCATTCAGTCCTGGCTTCCAAGTCCACTGTCAATGCAATTCAGACTAATTGTCACTCCCCTTAAATCCAGACTGGCTGTCTCTGAATTTCAGTCTTGTTCTTACTCCAATGCGTTCCTCCTGCCTGAGTTTTCTACAATAAAAACCTGATAATGTCACTCTTTCTTAGAACCTTTTAGTTATTTCTCAATGTTACAAAATCCTGACTCTTGGCCTGTCTTAGACATTGCCCTTGCTAACTTTTCCAGAGGAGTCTCCAGTTCCACCTATTAAGTCAGCTATAGTTGACTTCATTTAGCTCTGAGAACACCATTTATTACTATGTCTGTGACCTAGCCTATTTTGCCTCTGAAACTGAGATCATCTTTTCACTTTTTTTCTTTTTAATTCTAGACAGCTGGAGTTTCAAACAGTGTTGTGTTTTTGTTCTTTTTTTTTTTTTTTTTTAATTCCTTCTACTTGGTATTGTGACACCAGTTCATACCTCCAACATACCACTGATAATAATGGATTCGATTACATATTCGCCTCCTCCACCAGAATGTAAGCTGGACATGACTAAATTTTGCAAATGCAATGCCTACATTAGGCTTAGAGCACAGTTATGTTTCTTAGGCATTTAATATTAATAAATTTGCATACATTTGGTAGAGGGATTTATTGCATGAGAAGTATGCAAGGAAGGTTGAAAAAAATGACCTCTACCTCTCAGATTTTCATTTGAGGATACTAGCCCCTTCTATGTTTTTGAGAATCACATCTATTTATGCTTCCCAGACCCATAATTTCAGAACTTTAGATCAAAATATTCACCTATCTGGTACTTATTAACTGAGTTAGTATCTCAAATTCAACATGTCCAAAATTAACTTAATTTCCCACATAATTTGTTGAACACTTTCAGTTTCTTCTATTTGTTAATGACATTATCATCCTTTGGGGGACAGCCTTTAAATATGTCCCTGGGGCAACTTTCTTCTCTCTAAAATAAATCACTGTGTAGTCCTTTGGATTCCCCCTTTCTCAAAACTCACTTTTGTCATTCTTTCAGCTTACAGTCCCCTTCTAATTGTTTGTGACTCTCATTAACACGCATTTTTGACTTGCATGTTGTATTTCCATCTCTGTTCCACACTCATACAGCAAGATTTCTGTGGGATGGCTGCAGGTCCTAAGACACTGAGCTTGATATTAGCAGATAGCAGGTGCTTTATGCTTTGTAGAAAGGCGCAATGCATGTTAGGATATTAGGTTCAAATTGCCTTGCAGGCACTGATTTTGTTTTACAATTTATTTCATATAACATAAATAGTATATGGTACAGAACACTGGAAACATAAAATATATATATTGAGACATGGTCTCACTCTGTCACCCACACTGGAGTGCAGTGGTGGGATCATAGCTCACATTGCATGTTACAGTAACTCGGAGTTGCCGCAACATTGGTTGTAGTTTTAATTAAGAAAAAAAAAAAAAGCCCTAGACTCAGGTCCCAGTTCTTAGTTCAAATCATCCAGGATCCAGGTTTCCCACCCCTTCCAGTGGCCTGATGTGTCGCGGGGGAGGAGCAATGAGCAAGGCAGGCCTGAGGAGCTAGGAGAACACCGCTGGGGGAAGTCCCGGAAGTCATTGACCGGACCTAGCGGCCTCTCTAGCGGCATGGGTTTAGGCTTCTGTCCCAACAATAACAGGCGCGCAGGCAGTGCCGGGGCGCTGGGGGCCGGAGCTTGGGGGTGGGATCCGGATTGGGGGAGGTGGGGGGGACGCTTCCAAAGGCCGAAGGGGATTGGGGGAGGGCGATAAGGGGCGGGGGAGCTCGAGGAGTGGGCGGGAAAGCTGGAGGGGCGACCGACAAGTAAGCATGTTGATTGGGTGACGTGGAAGGAGACGGACAGAAGCTGACCGAGAATTGGCCGTGGCGGGCCAGGGGGCGTGGCCAGCACGCGCGAGAGGGAGAGCGAGGGAGCGGGCGGTGAGCTCGTTTGCCAGCTAGCCAGTGCCGCGGGCGAGCGCGGCTAGCGGGACTCCGGGTGAGGAACGCGGCTCAGGAGGCGCGTCTCCCAGCTCTGCCGTGGCCACTCTTTGCGCTAGAGCACCCCGGTTCCTTCCCTCCTCTCCCCTGCTCTCCGGCCTGGGGTCTCGGGGCGGGGAGCGGAGGGAAGGGACGAAAGAGGAGGAGGCGAAAGCGGGGTGAGGGGCGGAGGGGTCCCGGCGCGGGGCGAGGCGCGCGCTTCCTCTCCTTTCGCAGCCGCCGCCGTCTCACGGGCTGCCGCGGCCCCGGGGCGCCCGCACTATGCAGGCGGACTGCCGGCCGCCGCGATGGCGAGCGGGGCGGTGGTAAGAGACAGGCGCAGCCCGCAGGGTCCCCAAGTCCGGGCCGCGGCTGCCGCCCCCGCCCGGGCCGCGCTCCCCCTCTCCCGCTGCTGCTCCCCGCCTCCCTGCTCCAACTCCTCCTCCATGCCTCTGTTCCTCCTGCTTCTACTTGTCCTGCTGCTGCTGCTCGAGGACGCGGGAGCCCAGCAAGGTGAGTGGACTGCTACCGGGAGTGAGCGGCTGGGGAGCTTCCCTCGGGGCGTTGGGTCTCGGCGGTGGACCGAGTCTGTAGACCCGCAGGGGCGGTGCGGTGCGCTTTCGTGCACGGCCGAGTAGCAAAGATGGGCTGTGCCTGTCTGTCCCCCGAGTTGGCGCGGCTTTACTTTTTGGCAAGGGCATCCATTTCTCTGAAAAGAGGAACGTAAGACCCTATGAAAGCCTCATTGATGTTAGATCCTTCTGAGGAAAATTTTGGAAGATAAAAAGAGAACCTTTGGAGATGTGACCCCTAAAGTTAAGCTACATGGGTGGATGGACACTATAGGAACGGAAGGACATTTGATAACATCTTAAACCTGTTAAAGGCAAGAAAATCATCATCCTTTGTGAAAGCGAATGGATTAGATTCCGGTTGTCTGCTGAGTCTTGGGTTCAGAATGTGTTCTTTATATGAGGATAGTGGCAATGGGCTATGTTGCCCAAATGGACAGTTATGCTTTAAAAGGGTAAATCTTTCCAGAAAGTGACAAAACTTTTTTTCCGTGTAAAATCCTTGAAAAACCTATCCCAGAAGCCAGCAAAACTGTTTATTGAATAATCATTATAATGGAAAGAGGAGGCAGAGCTGATTTTTCCCCCCTTTTAGCATTATTTTCCGGCAATGTGTCACAATTTTTGAATGAGTTTGGCATCCGTTATTGAACACATTTTCCATTGTATTTCCCATTTGATTGCAGTGAGAAGGATAAGAATTGGATTGTTACTTATTGCTGGAGTTTTTTTTTTTTTTTTTTTCCCCTTTATTGATCTCTCCCTTTAAGTCCAATTTACTGTTGCTGTCATGATTTTCAGTAAAGTATGCAATTATGGCCTTAAACCTGTCATTAAGAGGATGCTCAAACTTTGACAGGCATGTGGAAATGTAATCTAAGGAAAAAATGTGTTTGGTAAACTGACCTCTTTAAAGGCTCATCTCTATGCAGAGTAACTCAGAATTTAGATGATTAGCCCTTAGATTTTAGTTAGATCATTTTCTTAAATGAATTATTGAATGTCACACTTAAGAGGGTATGAAGTCCTTCCATTGAAGTTTCAGAGCGATGCACGTATTCTCCTCTAGGTAGACACTAGCCTTACTTTGTGGCAGACACAGACTAAGTATATTTATGTATATTAATTCATTTAATCCTCACCACAATCAGCTAAGTATTGTTATCCTATTCCAAACATTAGGAAACCGAGACACAAATAATATAAAGTACCTTGCTTGGAAAGGAATATGACTAAATGAGTATTCTGTTTTTACTTATTTCTAGACCTAAAAGTGCTTATCTCATGTTTTAAAAAATCTTGGAAGTCTGAAGAAATCAGTTACATGTTTCCCTCCCAAATGAGATGATTGCCTTGTTTTTAGAATTTCTGAAGGCTAGTCTAATCAGACAGGCAACATTACTTAATTTTTTAAGGTTTAATATTTATTATCAGAGTGTGTATGGGCACACGCGCGCACGTGTGTGTGTGTGTGTGTGTGTGTGTGTGTTTTTCACAATGGTGTCATAAACATCAACATAGAGTGACACAAATACAAATGATGCTGGTAATTAAAAAACTTGCTTTCTAGTTGTCTTCTAAATTGATTGGCTAACTTTTGTTAAATTGTTTAATATTTAATATTAAATTAAATATTTAATTTAATATTTAATATTGTACCTCAGTTTCCTACATTGTTTATAAGAGAATGCATACCTATCTCATACTTTAATGTAAACAAGATGATAGTATGCAAAGGGAAAGCGTAATATAGCATAATAAGGTAACTAATAGCTCATTAAGGTCAATTAAAAGCTAATTTGGTATATATCATCTAAAAACTCAAAAATTATGGGAGATTTGAATTCCCTAAGTATTTTAAAATTGTATGTTTTCCCAAAGGACCCTAATAAAGCTGGTGGTAGAATTCCTTTTAAATTATTTTTACCTGCCTAACAAATGTGTTTCAGGGTTTCCAGGTATTCTCTCACATAACCTGAAAAGAAGTAGAATTTCAAAATGAGAAGTGGTGCTTTAAAACACCTTTAGAATTTTTAATAATGGTGATGTCCACATGTTGTAATATTAAGGTACAGGGCAGAGTTTTACCGTATAAGAAGTCTTAGGAAAAAAGACTGAAAAGAAATAATAAAATGCTGACAATTGTTGTCTTTTGGTGATAGAATTGTGGGTAATTTCTTCTTTACTCTTTTCCAAATTTTCTGCAATTTTCTTGTAATCAGAATAAAAATAAACTGAAAATATGTTTTGATAAATAGATTTTTTTCCTCTCAGCTGGCATAGGTAGAAATGCATTTAGTATGTATCTTGAGGGAGAACTGTGCTTCAGTGTTTTTTTTTTTAATCTTTCTGACATCTGTTTGAAATAACGAATGTTATCTTCATTCCATCCAATTAATGCCATACTTAGCTATTCCTCAGCAGATTTTCTGCTGACGGTAACTTTTTAAATTTGGCTCAGAATAAAATTTATCATTGGTTTGAAAATTTGTCATCTGTTCACAGAAGAAATGTATTTTAACCAGTCTTATTTCACTAACAAATTTATAAATACATTCTGTTTATTTATATCTATATATTATGTTGATTTTTAAATATGGCTTTTAAATGCATAGTTTTAAGTTTGATGTTCTGTTCATTTTCAAAATATTTCTTTTTTTGAAAAAAAAATTTTTACTGTAAAATGTGTATCTCTCTAAAAAACTTAAAATGATGAAACTTAATGCTGATAGCATATTTGCTACTGTAATAAATTTCCTTAATAGGAAATTGATAGTCCACATACTGTGATTGAATTTATGTCTCGGTTTACATTAGGACTGTAGAAATTTGAGTTACGGTCTTAGGAGCTCAGCTCCCTCATTTATATTATGGAAGGCTTGCCTACATTCTGAGTTAGAATGTAATTTGAATTTGGTAAAATATCAGGGAATTAATTTTAAGCCTGATTTGTTTAGTCCTATTAATATGACATGTTTGTGAAGATATTGATTTTTGCTTGCTGATTTAATCAATGAAAAAAATCAGATTGGTTCTTTAAAAGAATGATTCATTTCCACAGTACTATTTGGAACTAATCTGCGAAAAAAGTTTATTTGCTGTCAAGTAATACCTTTAATTGCTTTTGATGCAGGGAAATTTTTTTTAAACAGTATTTGTGAATTTTCAGAAATGAAGAATGTATTTCCTTTTGCAAAGAAACACTTGTAATTATTTCTATGTCAACATTAAGTTTATTTAGAATTTTCTATTGTCTTTTCTTGGTCTGATAAAACATTAAGGCTATTTTTTGTAGTTTTGTTCAGAGGCAAAAATCAAAACATCCTTTTCTGCTGTATTTATAATTAATTTTACACTTTGAAAATTAGAAACATAGCACACATTCCACGTGTGAATGATCAGATTTTAAATCCATATTTTGAAACTGGTAGATGAAAAATTGACTGTAAATTTATAGGTTAATGATATTTAGGTAGATTTCCTAATGTTACAAGCAAAAAGAAAACATTATTTCCTTCTGGAGGTGTTGAATAAATTCTATTTGAACATCTGAGTTTCATTCTAAAAGACAAAAAGCATCTTAAAAGGATGACATTGGTGAAAGTAAAAATACAAGTATTGGAATAAAATGATGAATGAATGAACTGGCAAAAGTAAATAATCAGATCATGTATGATGAGAAAAGGCTAGATTTCTTTTTATTTCATATTAACATACCTACATTATCTTACATAGTTGTAATTTTAATAGTGTTGTATTCTATAGACAGCATGGTAAAATTAAGTTAGTATACATAAACATACTTGTTAGTATACATAAACATACTTACAAAATATAGTAAGACAAACATTTTAAAAAATGTAAAATTTTATGAGCTATATGATTACAACCTAACATTTTGCATGTTATTTATGTAATTTTTTTTTCACAGTCTGGTCTTTCCCACTCTGACTTATTCTCATGCAATATCCCTCACAATTTATGGTACAGGTATAAGACTTTTATTCCTCCAGTATGTGTGTTCATGCCATTTTGCCTTCTTCCCTGTACTGATTGATCTCTTTATGTATGCCTTTTCCTCTGCTTGGAATGCCCTTACTTGCTTTTTTTGTCTTGGTAAACTTTTAATCGTTCTTCAGAATCCTTCTTGGATATCATTCCTTTATGAAGCATTTTCTGACTATCCATCCACACTCATCTCCAGATGGTACATTCCACACTGTATTTTAAGTGTTTGTTCCTGTCAGTGGAGAGAATTTTATTTATTTTCATATTTCTAATGCCATGGTGTCCATTCAAATTATGTGAATTAAGGACCTCTTTTCTGGAATGAATTTCCTGCCCAGTGCACATTATTTGATGTCAGTCCCCTGGCACCTGCTTGCACTTCACACTTTGTCCTTTGCCTAATCTCTATTGTTACTGGTCAGTTCAAGAACCTGGACTTGTTTCTTGAGCCTTACTGCTGACTTGCTCAGGGCCTGACAGTCTCCCCAGCCTTGCTCTTCCCAGATGGAAGACCCCTTTGCTGCTCTTCCTTTATTGTGAGGGGAATCAAGCTGGAACTATGAATATGGATATTACTATTTCTTAGAAAATTCCACTCCCCTTAGATAGGTGTCTTTTAATAACGATGACAATCTAAATCATCAGCAAGTTGGGGGAACCCCTTTGTGCCTTGTCTTTCAAATTCTGAGTTAAGTAGCCACCACCTCCAGGATTATAAAAGTCCCGCCTCCCCGGGGGGGGGGGGGGGGGGGGGGGGGGGGGGGGGGGGGGGGGGGGGGGGGGGGGGGGGGGGGGGGGGGGGGGGGGGGGGGGGGGGGGGGGGGGGGGGGGGGGGGGGGGGGGGGG
>CAUYPK010054106.1:0-10754 GCA_963574355.1 Loris lydekkerianus | reverse complement strand
AACATCAATGGTTTGGTCCCTGTCTTAGGTTGACTGAACGCAGAGTGATCTTACCCGTCTTTGGGTACTATGAATGTAATCCACCGTGCAGCCTCTCCATATCCTGTCTTAGGTTGTCCCAGCTTTGGGAGTCTTACCCGTCGTTGGTGCTGTGGAGGGCGGTGAAGAATAATAGTTAGATTCTTGGTTAATGAGCCGGTGATATTGGACCTCGACCTGATTTAACTGCCTCTAACCTTTTTTAAGGATACAGGGCCCAAAGGTGAAGGGTAAATAAGGGTAGCAGGGGAAGAGGGTAGGGTAAAAAACCATGTAGGCCCATCCACAGGGGATTTTCTAAAATTTCTTTTCTTCTCTTTTCTAGATCTTCTTGGAGTGTTTTGATCTTGTTTTGTACGATCTCAGATCTGTTGGGGTTTATTGTACCCTCAATGAATCCCCAACAATAAAAAATAAATAAATGAAAAAAAATTAAAAATAAAAAAATAAAGAGGGAACTGCTAACAGTTGTCAAAATAAAAGATGACTATGGAGTCATAAAAGTCAGAAAGCCAGAAGTAGAATTTTAAAATCCCAGATACATTATATTGAAACTTTCGAAAAACAGAGATTAACTCTTGAAGGCAATAAGAAAAAATTCAAATAGTATAAAAACAAAAATAAGAATTACGGAAGGCTTGCTATATGTAAGCTGGAGGACAATGAAATGACATCTTTAAAGTGCTAAAATTAACAAACGAAATTGTCAATCCAGAATTCTATACCGATGAAAATAACATGTAAAAAGGAAGGTCTTTTTCAGACTAATGACAGCTAAGAGAGTTCATTAAGAACGGACTGTACTACAGAAAATGTTACAGGAGGTTCTTTAAGGAGTAGAATACCAGAAAGAAACTTTAGTCTATACAAAGAACTGAAGATCTTTGAAAATTTTTTTTTTAAATAAATACAAGGAATATTTATTGTCATATTTTTAATCTTTCTGAATGGCAGTTAACTCTCTAAATAAAGAATAATAAAGTATTATGGATTTATACGAAGTATAAAAGTAAAATATATGGCAATAATAGTAAAAATGAGGGGGTATATTGAGATTATACTGTTGTAAGAGTGTTACACTATGTAAGTAATGACGTTATTTGGAGGTAGATTATGAGTAAACCCGAACATTGTAAATCTAAAAAAATTAACATTTTTAAATGAAATTAAATAATAAGCGAGCAGCAGTAGAGATAAAATAGAATAATAAAAAATACTTAATTTAAAAGCAAGCAGAAATAGAGATGCAAAAGGAAGAAACAATAGAAGAAATAGAAAATAACAAGATGACAGATTATTTAATCTAAGGTATTGATAATTACAGTGAACTTTAGTAAATGTCCTAAATGTGTTCATTAAATGACAGATTGTCAGGTTAGATGAAAAAGCAAGATCCAACTATATGCTGTCTAAAATAAATCCATTTTAAATATCAAGACACAAATAGATTAAAAGTTCAAAGTTCTAAAGGAGTGGTTTCTGAGGAAGTCAAGGGGCCCAGGCAGCAGAGCAGTCAGTAATGAGTAGATCAGGTTACCTGGAAAATAGGTGTGATAAATACACATAAGCCTACTTTTAGGTTGCTGGTAGACAGTAAATATGCACAATATTCCATAGCTGGCTAAGGTAATTTTAAAATAATAAGGGGCTGGGTGTGGTGGCTCATGTCTGTAATCTTAGCACTCTGGGGAGCCAGAGCCTGATCTCAGGAGTTGGAGATCAGCCTGAGTAAGAGCAAGAACCCATCTCTAGTAAAATAGAAAAACTAGCCAGTCATTGTGGTAGGTGCCTGTTATCCCAGCTACTCTGGAAGCTGAGGCAGGAGGATTGCTTGAGCCCAAAAGACTGAGGTTGCTGTGAACTATGACACCGGAGAACTCCATCCAGGACAACAGACTCAGTATAAAAAAAAAAAAAAAAAAAAAAAAATTATAAGTATAGGATTTTATATTTGGTTTGTAAGAATCATCTGGCATATGGTATTGTGTTTAAAAAAAAAAAAAAAAGCCGAATTACAGAGTCTTAAGGGTATTTTTAAAAAATAAAAAGACACCTCATGTCTAGCATGTGGCCCTCTGAAACTTACAGTCATTTGCAAGTATGCAATTGTGAAGTGTTCTGTTGTAGATTAGTATCCATATGGGAAACTTAAGACTGTAGACATAAATATAAACCCAGTGCAAATTTTGTTTTCTGTAACTTTTTTGTATACAGTGAGCACATAACCTCCCTGATCTCAAGATGCCTTTATTGGGATCTGTCTTAACCCTAAATTTTGTTGAAATCTTTTTCTTTCTTCCTCTTGAAAAATAAGTTCCAAAATATTATTCATTGTATCTTCCATCACTAAAAATTTATTCCTTTTTTCACTGTGAGCAGTTCAAACAAGGCAAAAATATTAAACAGTTGGCTGTGTATCAAACTAATTTTTATAAATTTTCATCCTAAACCTCAAGTCATGTTATTAATAATTTGCCTATTTATTTCTGACTGAATAGGCATAAATCATTTTTTTAAATGTAATTTATAGTTAAGAACCAACAAAGAAAACTCCAGCCCCAGATGCCTTTACTGGCAAAATCTCCCCAACGTTGAGGGAAGAAATAATACCAGTTCTGCATGAACTTTCCCAGAAAATAAAAGAGGAGAGAACATTTCCTAACTTATTTTGTGAAGTGAGCATTACCCAGATGCATAAAGCAGACAAAGACAGTAAAAGAAAAGACTACAAATATCCCTCATAAACATAGACAAAAAAATACTCTGTAAAATATTTAATTGAATTCAGCATTTAGAAATCAATCAATGTAAACAGCAGATTAAAGAAGAATCAGACTAAAGTAGAATAGACTAAAGAAGAAAAACCATATGTTTATCTCAATAAGTACAGATAGCATATGACAAAATTCAGCATTCATTTATGATAAAAATTCTCAGCAAACTAGAAATAGAAAACAACTTTTTCAACCTAGTAAAAGACATCTACCAAAAAACTATAGTTAGTGTCATAGCTAATGGTAAAAGACTCAGTGCAAGGCTGCTGGTAGACATTAAATATGCACAATAAGTATTTTAAAATAATAAGGGGCTAGGCATGGTGGCTCACATCTGTAATCCTAGCACTTTGGGAGGCCTGGGCCGGTGGATTGCCTGAGCTCAGTTGTCACTTTGATTCAGTTGTCATACTGAGTCTTATATAGTACAATAGAAAGAAAAAACAAAGGAAGGAATAAAATCATCTTTGTTCAAAGATGAGTTGATTGTTTATGCAGAAATTCCAAAGAATATACAATAGAGCAAGTAAAGCTAATAAGTTGGATTTAGCAAAGTTGTAATATGCAAGGTCATTATACAAAACCTGATTTTTATTTCAGTACACTAGCAAAGAACAGTTAGAAATTGAATGAAAAATGTACAGTTTACAATAGTATCAAAAATCATGAAATATTTATATATAAATTTAATAAAGTATATAAAAGGTCTGTTATGCTGACAAAACAGAATACTAGTAAGAGAAAGCACAGAAAACATTTAAGTAGTGAGAGATACTTTGTTCATGGTTTGAAAGACTCAGTATAGTTAAAATATCTGTTCTCTTCAAACTGATTTGCATTCAATGTGATCCTAGTCAAAATTCCAAGTGGCTCCTTTATTGAAATTGATAACTTGATGCTAAAATTTATACGGGACTAGAGAAAGTTTCAAATAGCCAAATCAATTTTAGGAAAAAGAGTAATTAAAGTTTGAGGACTTACAGTACCTAATTTCAAGACTAGGGTAAAGCTATGGTAATTAAGACATGGTTGGTGTTGATATTGGTATAAAGATAGAAATATAGACCCATTAGACAGAACAGAGAATTCAGGAGACATACACAGATAGGATAGCTTGATTTTCAACAAAAAGGCCAAGGTAATTCCCTTGGAGAATAGATGATCTTTTCAGCAATTGTATTTGAGTAATTAAACATTCTTTTTTTTTTGCAAACAAATGAACTTTGCTCTATAACTTACACAATGACAAAAAAATAAGTCAAAACATATCATCAATAGACATACACAGATAGGATAACTTGATTTTCGACAAAAAGGCCAAGATAATTCCCTTGGAGAATAGATGATCTTTTCAGCAATTGTATTTGAGTAATTAAACATTCTTTTTTTTGCAAACAAATGAACTTTGCTCTATAACTTACACAATGACAAAAAAATAAGTCAAAACATATCATCAATCTAAATGTAAAATATAAAACTATGACACTTCATAAAGGAAAACATGGTAGAAAATCTGTATGATCTTGATTTATACAAAAATTTCTTAAGAGACAAAAATTACTATAAGACTGTAACAGAAAAATTTGATAACTTATATTTATCAAACCTAAATTTTAGCTATTTGAAAGACACAGTTAAGAAAATTAAAAAGCAATTTATAGACTAGGAGAAAACATTTTTAAAATTACTCTGACAAATAATTTGTATCTAAAATATGTAAGGAACAATTATAACTCAATAAAAGACAACTCAGTTTAAAAATTAACAAGGGTTCAGGGCAGCACCTGTAGCTCAAAGAGTAGGGCACCGGCCCCATATATCAGAGGTGGCAGATTCAAACCTGACCCCTGCCAAGAAAACTGCAGCAGCAACAACAACAACAAATTAGCAAAGGTTCATATATAAAGATAGTGTTACTGTTTGAGCTCCAATGGAATGCTGATTGTATGGAAGCTTTGGGCTAGTTCTTGTGGTGCCAGAAACATATTATAAAGAAACAGAGTAAGCATTACAAAAGGCCAAATGTGTTATTTAATGGTATCACATTCATCTAAATTGCATGCTTTGATCTTAAAGTCCAATTTTAATGATCAGATAAAAAAATAAAAATTGGCAAAGGATTTGAACAGATACTTCAGCAGAGAAGAGATGCTATTGAAAAATAGCATGAGAATGCTTAACATTTTTAGTCATTAAGGCAATGTAAGTTAAAACCATAATGAGATACCAGTAACACAGCACTAAAATGGCTACAGTTAAAAAGATTAGCTATATCATATATTGATGACAATATGGATCCACTAGAAATCTCGAACACTGTTGATGGAAATGTAAAATAATACCACTTCAGAAACAGTTCAGGTATACTTATCACACAGCCTAGCTATTCTGCTTCTAGATATTTACCCAAGACAAATGAGACATACGTGCTAATGAAGACTCATATACACATGTTCACATCAGCTGTGTTTATAATATCCAAACAGCTCCAATATGCATCAAAAGGTGAATGAAGTTTTCCGTATCTTTATAATATCTGTATAATAGTCTATGTGGTCGGACAATTTACTTTGTGAACTCATCCTAGAAAAAGTGCTGCTTACTGCATTGCTGAATATCACTATGGGCCACCTTGGAGGTACTCAGAGTTCTTAGCAATAAAATGAAATAAATTATTAGTACAATCATAAATATGTCTTAAAATAATGATTCTTAATGAAAGAGGCAGACAAAAAGGAGTAAAACCTGTATAATTCCATTTATATACAGTTTTAGAAAATGCAGACTTAATTACTTAATAAAGTAGATTAGTGGTTGCCTAGAGATAGGTAGGAGGAGAAAGATTTGGAGAGAGGAATGGATTAAAAAGGAAATGAAACTTCCGGTAGTGATAGAAATGTTCACTGACTTGATTCTGGTGGTGGTTTCAAAGGCGTATACATAGATCAAAACTCATCAAATTGTACACTTTTTAAACACGTGAAGTTTATTGTGCATCAGTTATACTTCAATAAAGTGGTAAAAAATTGACATTAATGCATCACTTTCTGATTGTGGATTATTCTTTTCAGAATACTAATTATATAAGAAGTAAACCTTTTTAAAAGCCTGAAATGTTACAGCTTCCTTTCTTATATGTTTGTTTTCAAGTCCTTTTTTCAAAGATGCTTCCCCCCTACCCCTTTTCTAAACTAAAAGATATCTATTGAAAAAGTAGGTGAGCATTCACTCATTCTAGATGAGCTAGTTAGTTTGAGTAAATTATGTTTGGAGTTCAAGTTGAAACCTCAAGAATAATGAATTCAGTTATTTGCTTCCTTTCCCACTTTCCCAGATCCTACAGTGTGATGTGGAGCAGCTAATTATTTTCACATTTAAAACTTTTTAAAATAATTTGGGTTAAAGTTTCCATGGAATATAGTGACACTAGAACTTGATCTCAGACCACTTGCCTAATTAGAAACTCGTGTTAAGATTACAGTTAAACCCTATGTTCATGTTAGAGTTCCTAAAAGTGCTCTTAAAACCTTGTTAAACTCTGAAATTGGATGACCTATATAAATATTGATGTACCATAGTTTCAACTTGTTAATTGAAAAGTAGTTGACTTTTTTCCCCACGCATGTCCGGTTGGTAACAGGTAACTTGGTTGATAGGGAAAGGACTTTTAATACAAAAGAATGCTCTTTAAAAAGAGGACAAAACATGACTGTGTATTTTAAGTTTTTTTTCAAACTACTTTCCTGCTGTTTATTATGTTTATTCTTTATAGATATCTTAAGTTCCATGGTAGTTTTTGTTTTAGCTCATTTATACACTACGCTTTTGGTAATTTTTATACTGCAGGTTACTTTAGGCCTTTACGGTAACATCATTTGTCTCTTAGAAATTAAATATATCAAGCAATAAATCATTTTAATTCTTTATAATTTTAATTGAGAAATAAGATAGGAGAACAGTATATTGTCTTCAATGATACCTGTTTCAGGCATTAAGAAAAAAACATTTTGAAGAATATGGGTGTTGCAGCTGTTGAACTGTTATTTAAGCATTACTTCTCACTGAGTGCCTAATAGACTTAATTATGGCTCATACAGTTGTTTCTTTATCCTCTCTTCAGATGGAGAACTATACAGATACATTGTAAACTACTATGAGAACATGTTATTAGGCTGTCTGTGCTGATGAAGGTACTTTCAAATTATGTGATAAAAGTCCCTGGCAAACTCCATTAAGCACTGGTTTTCTCTTAGTTCACTCTTCATAGTTGCTCACCTAGATTAAGCGCAACAGGAAGCCAACATATCCAAACTAACTGACCTTGTGACTGGACCCAAATATTGACAAGAGCAACTAGTCTAAAATTCATTTAACATTGAGAAGAACCAATCAGAAATAATTCTCCAACTCTTATTCCACCCTCACTTACTAGGGAGTTCATACATTAATGGAGGACACTATCACACGGTAACTATCTCAAATTGAGTACATTTCAATAAAAGCCCAAATCTGACTTGTAGTGCATTATTTCAGGGAAATGAAGTGGATAAAAAAGATCTGGAATCAGGTTTCAAGAATAGCTAGTTGAATATTAGAAAATAACATGAGCAAAGAAACGAGAGGGGGAGAGTAGGCTGAAAAGGCGTGTAGGGATAGCTGTGGGGAAACCAGGCTACTTAAAAGAGGTAGTTTCTTATTTAAAAGTAATAGGACTGATCAGAGTGCAGAGGGTCTTGAATGACATGAAGTACAGTTGACTTTGAGGAAGTATATGATCATTGGGTATTTTTAAAATATCATGCCTTTCAGACTTCAGACAAAATTTTTTAAGTATAAGAAGGCATTCCAGAGAACATAATTTTCCCTTTTAATAGAACATAACAAACAGATTTTTAAAATTTTTACGAAGAACAAGGATCCGAGAATTGCTGAGCAACTCCTGAAGGAGAAGGAATAGGAGGGCCGAGGGAGGGGGAAGGCAAATTTCTCAGGCATAGTGAAACTTAACAGTGCTGCGATAATTGGTTATTCATATGGGAAAAAATGCCCATGCAAAATTCAATTTTATGGGCACAATTATAAAATTTAGAAGAAAATATAGGACTTTTCGAACCTTGGGAAGAATCTCTTAAACAAGATATAAAAGGTATTTATAAGAAAAGCTTGATAAATTTATCTGCGTTATAATTAAGAACATCTCTTCAGTAAAAGATTCCATATAGAAAGGGGGTGTGGGGGGTGGAGACAAGATGGCTGACTGAAGCCAGCTTTCCACAGAGGCTCCCATCAAGAAGGAGAGTTAAAGGACAGAAATTTTGCAAATAACCTGGTGGATTAGAGCTGTGCCAAGAGAGAAGGTTGAAGAACGCACATCAACCCTGCTAAGGTGAGCTGCAACCCCAAGGATACAAACAAAAGGTACAAAATTCATCGCCAAGCGGACGGGAGTCCCCTCCCCCATGAGAATGGCTCAGAGTACCCCATAAACAAACGAGCAGAGTTCAAAAGTCCTCCCATTATATTCCATGGGAGAGCTCCTCTAAAAACTGGGCCAACTTCCCCTACTAGGGTACCACGGCAGGCATAAAACTGTGTAAATTCTCTACCTGCAATTCTGAGGTTCCAGCACTCCCCTCTAGGCACTTCCCCTACTAGGGTACCATGGCAGGCATAAAACTGTAAAACTGTATATATTCTCCACCTGCCAGGCATAAAACTGTGTAAAACTATATATTCTCTACCTCAATTCTGAGGTCCCAGCACTCCCCTCCACTCTTACTCAGAGGTCTGGAGGCCTGTCCCCAAGGAGTCCAGATTCTTTGGTGATTTTTCAAGGGGTGTGGACAGGTCCTGGGCTGCTGCTGGTCAGTGCTTATTCCGCAGCATGGGAGTGAGAAAAGGATGGTCGGCTGAGAGGGAACCACACCAGAGCAGCGGTGCCCCGAGGCGCAAAAAACATCCATTTTTGGAAACAATAGGGCTAACCCTTGGATATTCTGTAGTCACACCCCCTTGTCTCTCTGGGCAAGTAGAGGCGGCTGGACATCTTCTCAGGTGGCAACCACTGGAAGAACAGATCTGGGACAGAAACACAGGCCCCATGAGTAAAGGGTTTGCCTGAGGCAGTACCAGTCTGGGTTTAGCATGGGGACTAGAAAACGTATGCACAGTGCCTGCTGACTCCCAGGGCGGGGCTGACCCAGAGGACTCCTTTAATAAGCCTAAGACACACCTGGCCCCCAGAGGATCGTCAGCCTAGACAAAGGAGGGCAGGAGGCTAGAACTGATAGCTAACCATGCTGAGAATACAAACCTGCAGCAGCAAAGACAGGGCCTGGGGCGCAGTTTCTGTGAACTCAAAACAGCTTCTCTTCTTCAGGGGAATTTAGCAGGGACAGAAACAAATTCCGCAATGTTGATGTGTTCTGTTAGTAACATCAATCAGGGGTGGAGCTGGAACTGAGTGAACAGCCCAGCCTCCATCAAGGGCCCGAGGTTGTCAAGCCTCACCTCCCCGGTAGAGAGCAGTGGCCTGGCTGACATAGATTTCCTTGTGATTCAGGCAGGTGCAAACCCCTGGAGTATGTGCTCATTGGAGGCAACTGGGTCACAGCCCTGCAGGGTTATCATTGACTGGGTGGGACAGAGGTGCAAGGTGGGGAAGGAGGCATCAACCTTCCCAGAATAATCTATTTGCTGGGTGAGTCCTCCTGACCTCTCAGAGCACTGGAGGAAGTCATAGTTGAGTTGTCAACAGACCCCTGCGATCTAGTTGCCAGAGACCTTTTAAACTCTTCCACCTGAGACAGGTGCTGACTGAGACAATTGATTTGGACCTTTTGTTATTTTTTTTGTATTTTTTTAATTGTTGTTAAATCATAGCTGTGTACATTAGTGTGATCAAGGGACACAATGTGCTGGTTTCATATAGAGTCTGAAATATTCTCATAAAACTGTTCAACATAGCTTTCATGGCATTTTCTTAATTATTGTCTGTAGATATTTCTATTCTGCATTTAGTTGATTTGAACCTTTTGAACTGAGCCAGTCTACTGAGGACTATCCAAGTGGTGCCCTGGGTGTGTGGTTGTAGAAAGGTTTGATTTTCCTTTTCAAATTGTTGCCTGTGGGGGAGTGGGGTGACTTAATTTCTGGTATTTCTCCACAGCTGAGACTTCAACCCAGAGTAACTGTTTCACTAGGGTTGGACAGAGACCAGCTGAAAACTAGACAGAGCCACTTAGCCCCACCACACGAAACAGGTCCCCAGTTTCTCAGGCCATAGCACTGTACAGTTCCTCGACAAAGCCCCAGGGGAAAAGTCAAATGGTGTAAAAGAATCATGGGGCAGAATCAGCGAAGAACTCTTTTAACATGAATAACCAGAGTAGATCAACCCCCCCCCCCCAACCAAAGATATGTCAGATGTAACTGAAGATCCCATTCATAAACAGCTGGCTGAGATGTCAGAAATTGAATTCAGAATTTGGATTGCAAACAAGATTAATAGAACAAAAGAAAAGTTGGAATTAGAAATGCGAGGAGAAATTAAAAAGTTGTTTCAAGAATTCAAGGAATTTAAACACAAAACCACCAAAGATTTTGACACATTGAAGCAAGAATTTGCAGTCCTGAAAGATCTGAAAAATACAGTAGAATCCCTCAGTAACAGAGTGTAGCAAGCAGAAGAAAGAATTTCTGACATTGAAGACAAAGCTTCTGAATGCTCCCAAACTCTCACAGAGGAAGAGAAAGGAAGAGCAAAACTGGATTATTCTCTAAGAGAGCTCTGGGATAATTCAAAGAAGGCTAATTTCTGCCTCATTGGAATCCCTGAAAGTGATGAAGTGGCTACACAAGGCACAAATTTTCCAGACATAAGAGATTCTGAAATTCAGATAGCAGACAGTTTCAGAACCCCAGCATGACTCAACCCAAATA
>CAUYPK010054104.1:0-52791 GCA_963574355.1 Loris lydekkerianus | reverse complement strand
TGTTAAGACATTTACATTCTACATTTACTAAGTTTCACATATACCCTTGTAAGATGCACTGCAGGTGTAATCCCACCTATCACCCTCCCTCCACCCCCTCCTCCCTCCCTCTAAAGATACTTTTAATTGTTAGTTGCACACTAGGTTGCTTTGGAAGAAAGTGAAGAAAGTTATTATCATGTTTGAAGAGGTACTATTTTTCTTTTCTTTTTTTTTTTTTTGAGACAGGGTCTTTCTTTGTCACCCTTGGTAGAGGCTGTGGCGTCACAGCTCACAGCAACCTCAAATTCTTGGGTTCAAGTGATCCTCTTGCCTCAGCCTCCCAAGTAGCTGGGACTACAGGTGTCCACCACAATGCCTGGCTCTTTTTAGAGATGGGGATCTTGCTCTTGCTCAGGCTGGTCTCCAACCTGTGAGCTCAAGCAGTCCATCTGCATTGGCCTCCCAGATTGCTAGGATTACAGGCATGAACTGCCACACCCGGCCTAAGAGATATTATTTTAAGTCCTTAGCTTGTATTAGTATCTTTTTCTAGATCTAATTTCAGATGTCTCCCATAGGAAGTAGTCCTTTAATTATGAGTTTTTATCACTATTTACAGTACTCAAAAATTATTTTCCCTTTGTTCTTCATCAGAAGGTTTTCAGTACACTAAATATTAACATTAAATATTTTCCTTCATTTGCACACTTACGGAATTATTTTCTTAGACCTTAATGACCTTCCAGACCTTGATATTGTTTATAATTTAAGAGATATTTATTGAGTGCCTGCTAGGTGTTTGTTACAGTAAGTTATTTTTTCCTTTGTTTTTCTTTTTTATCCCTTACAATACCACAGTCTATAAATACTGTTTGTAACAATAAGGATGGCTGTAATTTATAAGATGGTGAAATTGAGTATTAAAAAAGGTTAAGTAACTTGCCCATGATGATATAATTGGCAAATTATGAAACTTGGATTTGGCCCTTGGTACTGTATCTCGTGTCAAGAGTCATGCTCTTTCTTCTGGGCCACTATTTTTCTTTCTTGGACAAAAACTATAGTCAGGATGGGGAGGAATATCCATATAAAATTTAAAAAGTTGTTCTATCTCTGGAAATTGATCAGAGGCAAACAACAAATTGAGAAAGTGTTTATTCATCAAAAACTGCTGAACTTTGACTAAGAACAGAGAAGTCTGTAGTATTCTTCCCCAGGACTACTCCCATTGTTCACCCCTACTCCCAGTTGGTGGGCAGGATGGTGCTGCCAGGGAAGGTGGCTGTTAAACAATTAGGTTCCCTGTGGGAGGGGATGCCTGGATTTGGAGCAGAAGCCGAAAACCCATGTGTGGTGATGTTCTTAGGACAAATAGAAAATTCCATTGGAAATGGTCAGGAAGAGCCCTGTTAGCCTGAGGTTGACATACTACTACATACTACATGAGGCAGAAATTTAACAGAGAGATCATGAAAATGGAAAGAGCCATAATTGTTAAGGTGACATCATAGATTCTTTGCATTTGTAACTGCTGGTTATTATTCTAATTGGAGAGAATTTAACATCAGTAAAAAATTGATGTTTGATTTATAAAAGTTGAGATGCAGAGTATAACTTACACTGTTAATAGAGATATAATGAATTTCATCTGAAATCTTGAAATATTTTTTATTATTTATTTATTCTTGTTCAATTCCTCAAAGACAGGTAGATTCATTTCTTCAGAGATAGAATTTGAGACATTAGAAAAAAAAAAGAAAGGTCACCCTAGCATTCTGGGAGCCTGAGGCAGGAGGATTCCTTGAGCTCAGGAGTTCCACTCATTGTGGCGGGTGCCTGTAGTCCCAGCTATGTGGGAGACTGAGGCAGGAGGATTGCTTGAGCCCAGGAGTTTGAGGTTGCTGTTAGCTAGCCTGATGCCTTGGCACTCTAGCCTGGGCAACAGAGTAAGACTTTGTCTCATTAAAAAAAAGATGGGAGGGCCAAAGTAATCTAAGATTTTCAGTTATTATAACATTAGACTAAGATACAATTTTACTTCTCAGTCAATGCTCTTAGAAAATATTTCATGTTTGTTCTTTTATAGGCAAATAACTTACCTAAGTAATTTATCACTAGGTAGCATGTGGTTGGGGGAGGTCCTTTTTGTCAGTTATTATATTCTTAAAAAGGTTTGCTTTGAGAAGAAAGACATCTCAACACAAAAATATTTAATAGTGGATTGACTTTATATGTAAATAAAAATATTTAATTCTTGTTTGACAGAAAATTAACCTCTATTCAGATATCCTTTGATGTTGGAGTTCATCCCTTTCTAGCCTGTCAATGTTAATAAAATGCAAATATAAAGTGAGATCTCACATTTTACGAGTTCCAGCATTTCATGTGGCTTTGAAATTAATGTAGCATTGCTTACAGATCTGTCCCCACATACAGATATGACAGAATTAGAGAAGTTTACAGTTGAAGAAGAGAAGATCAGTAATGAGGGTAACACAGTGTGAAGTCAGAGGGTTAAGAGAAGCCCCTGCAAAGCTAATATAGCCCTGGGATATTTTGTAAAGTAATTGTCTTTGGAATGATGCTATAAAATCAAAGGCAGTGGGAAGGATGTATTATATAATTTTTTTTTTTGTCTTTTTTTTTTTTTTTTTTTATTATAGATAAAAATATGCACCATAGATGTGGCCCAACCCACCACCCT
Organism: Loris lydekkerianus; assembly: GCA_963574355.1. Lineage (NCBI taxonomy): Eukaryota > Metazoa > Chordata > Mammalia > Primates > Lorisidae > Loris > Loris lydekkerianus. The sequence continues at coordinate 50,105 of CAUYPK010054104.1, read as the reverse complement.
CCCTCCACCCAAACCTCCCCCCTCCCTTCCCCCTCCTTGGTCCTTTCCTCATTATATAATTTTGATAGTGTTTCATTCTTTCTTTGTTATGAGGACTTAGTAGATATACACAATTATAACTTAAATTTTCTTCAGTGTAAGATAAAATAAACTTATTTGTATGCTTTTAATTTTGTTTTTCAAATTAAAGTCTCAACTAAATTCCCTTTTCACTGTTTACCAATAACATCATGATATTTACATATACATCCATGGACAGCTCAAAGGAAGGAGAATGGAGCTGCAGCTACCACTTGACCTGGGGGTGGGGATGGGGCAGAAATAATAATAGTGTGAGTGCTTCAGATCCAGGCCAGGTTTTAAATACTTTCTGAGTCATTTATTACTCATGCCAACCCTATGAAGTATGTATGTGTGTATGTGTGTATGTGTGTGTGTGTGTGTGTGTGTGTGTGTATTTTAATATTATTCCTGTTTTACAGATGAGGAAGCCAAGACACAAAGGGGTTAGGTAACTTGCTTGGTATTCTTACTCTCAGCACAGTCCACATGGCCAAGCCAGGCCTTAGTTTGGACAGAGAGAAAAGCAAACCATACTAACCCATGATAATTGGGTAAGGGACAAAGCCAGGGACCAGAGGGGGCCGGGAAACTAGGGTAGGTTATTGAGGCAAAAAGGAGGACCTTAACTGCTTATGGAAATAGAGAGGTAGCCCTGAGGCAGAAATGGCACCACAACTGAAAGGTTGGGTTAGAGAATCAACGGGAGGGTGGCCCAGACCAGTAGTGAAGATGAGGGAGCTGTTGTGTGTTTCTGGCATGAGGCCAGGCTGGCTTAGCTGGAGAGGCCTTCCTAAAAGAAGCAGAATAGTTGGTTTCTGAAATCACTGATGTAAGGGACTGGGGATACAGAGAACTCTTCCTGTTTTCCAGCCAGCACTGCAGACCCCATGTAATTTGTCAGAGATATAGTGGAATAACTAAACTTGGGTAAAATCAGGGAGGAAAATAATGAGTATAACGTACTCAGATCATCTCAGGAGCCATGTTTGCATCTGAGAGAAGAATAACAACGGGTTCTTAGTTTCAGAACTAGCCTGGACTCAATGTTGGTTGGTTTTGTTTTTCATCTTTTTTGATGGCATTTCATGTTAATTGAGCAAAAAGTCTCCAAGCCTTGGAAAATGCAAACAGTACCCTGAAACAGGCACATATTAGGAGGGTGTTAAAAAAATAATTGATTTAAAAAATCTGTATCATTTATTAATTAGTAATTTTATATTTAGTGTCTGAAAATTATTATGGGTAGTTATCTGAACCTGATTTGCTTAAAGTTCTGGTAAAAGGGCTCGGCGACTAGGGCGCCAGCCACATACACTGGAGCTGGCGAGTTAGAATCCAGCCCAGGCCTGCCAAACAACAATGACAACTACAACCAAAAAATAGCCTGGCGTTGTGGTGGGTGCCTTTACTCCCAGCTACTAGGGAGGCTGAGGTAAGAGAATCGCTTAACCCCAAGAGTTAGAGGTTGCTGTGAGCTGTGACACTACAGCACTCTACCCAGGGCCACATAATGAGACTCTGTCCTTAAAAAAAAAAAAAAAAAAAGTTCTGCTAAAAGGAAAAGATACTGAGATCCCTCAATCTAGGTGTGTGTTATAGTTGTTTAGTTACCCAGAGAGACCAAGTTTTTGCATTAATTACCAGCTTAGTCTTGGCTAATAAAAATTCTCTCTTCCTCTCTTCTTTCTCCACACCCCTTCTCTTTCTTCTTCTGTCTCTTTATCCTAACTGATGGAATTTAACCCGATTTCTCAGAGCTTTCCACTGCTCAAGTTATATTGATAATGTTTGCTTGGTTATTTGTACATTTTGCTAGTGTCCAAAATTACTGTTTTGTTGTCTTTAATTCCCAAAGGAAATGGTAACTTTCCAGGAATATATAGAATGTCTTATGTAGGATCATGGAATATTAAAGTTGGAGGGGGATTTGAAGATCATTTAGCTTACTTTTTTCATTTTTCCATTAAGAAAACAGACCTAAGAGGAAATATGATTTCAGGATAAGTAAAGCTATCTTTCATTAATGGGTTTTCATGATACTCAAAATGCAGTCATATGGTGGACATTGTTATGGTAATAGGCTCCCTTCCAGAACGTAGGATGGAAGAATGTTCCCCCTGAGATGGGGATTAAGAAAGTAATCAAACTGGAGAAAAAAAGTGTCATTTTTGAAAAACAAAGTTTTCATTTAAAAATTTAAATGTGCCCATTTCTAGGTTTTCTCAAAGTAGATTTTAAGAAGTCCTTGAATGTGGGAAAGAGTAATAATGTATCTTGCTTCCAGTTTATGGTATTTTGTAATTTGAGTTACCATATATCCAGTTGTTTGCAAAGGATATTGTTTCCTGAGCTGGATATATATGCTTGAGATTGATATCTAACCAGCAATTTCCTGTTTTTGTTTTTTGTTTTTTTCTGTAGAGACAGAGTCTCACTTTATTGCCCTTGGTAGAGTGCTGTGGCGTCACACAGCTCACAGCAACCTCCAACTCCTGGGCTTAGGCGATTCTCTTGTCTCAGCCTCCCGAGTAGCTGGGACTACAGGCGCCCCCCACAATACCCAGCTATTTTTTTGTTGCAGTTTGGCCAGGGCCGGGTTTGAACCCTCCAGCCTCAGTATATGGGGCCGGCGCCCTACTCACTGAGCCACACGTGCCGCCCACCAATTTCCTTTTTAATGAAGAAATTGTTTCACTCTATATGTACTCACATAGACACTCAAATTTAACTCTATAAAATAATTATATTTTAAAATTTTATGATCTGTGTTTTTTCATATAGATCCCATTATTGCCAAATGTTTTAAGTGACTGCAAGAGTGTTTTGTAATACACAAAACTGAGAGACTGTTCCCGTAATAACCATTTTGGTTCATATTTCCCAGAAGCCTAGAAGCCTTTAGTCAAGATTTGCATTCCCCAGTGTAAAAAAAAAAAAAATTGATTTGAAAATCTGTATAGGGCGGCGCCTGTGACTCAGTCTGTAGGGTGCCGGCCCCATATTCCGAGGGTGGAGGGTTCGAACCTGGCTCCAGCCAAACTGCAACAAAAAATAGCTGGGCGTTGTAGCAGGCGCCTGCAGTCCCAGCTACTTGGGAGGCTGAGGCAAGAGAATCACCTAAGCCCAAGAGCTGGAGATTGCTGTGAGCTGTGATGGTGTAGCACTTTGCCGAGGGCGACAAAGCAAGACTCTGTCTCTTAAAAAAAAAGAAAGAAAGAAAGAAAAAAAAAGAAAATCTGTATAATTCATTAGTTAGTAATTTTGTGTTCAGTGCCTGAAAAATTGTTTATTGCTAGTCATCTAAGCCTTGTTCAAACATTCTGATCTTCTTGTAACTATTATAGTCACATTTATTTTTGGTGATGATTTGAGGTTTTAGCCTAAATACTGTTTCCTCAGTATTGTACCACAACTAAGCCATTCTCTGCCTTTTTTATGTTTTAACAATTCTAGACTTAAGTTTTATAAATAAAGAGGTAAAATGAATTATGTTTACTTGCTCTTTGCTCTGAAACCATTCACATACTAATTTTTACTCATCAATTACTGAGAGAGAAATGTAAAATCTTCAACTATGATTGCAATTTTTCTTTCACATCTATGAGTTTTTCTTTAAGTACTCTGGAGCTCTGTTAGTGGATGTGTAATATTTAGGATATTTTGTCTTCTTAATGAATTGACTCCTTAATTATTGTGTAATATCCCTTTTTTTCCTCTGGTTACTATTTCTTATTCTGACATATACCTCGTTAAATATTAATTGGCCACTCCAACTTTTTAAATATATGTTTGCACAGTGTATCTTTTTCCGATTTTTTATTTTTAACCTATCTGTGTCTTTATATTTAAATGTGGTTTCTGGTAAATAGTACGTAATTGGGTCTTAATGGTTTATCCAATCCAGTTATCTTTGCCTTTTACTCAGAATGCTTAGGTGCTCTCATTTACATTTACATTGGTGTAATTGTTAATATGGTTAGGTATGAATCTACCATCTTGGTATTATTTATTTCATCTTTTTCTTTTTCTTTTCTTTTTTTTTTTTTGCATTTTTTGGCTGGGGCTGGGTTTGAACCTGCCACCTCCCATATATGGGACTGGCACACTACTCCTTTGAGCCATAAGCGCCACCCATTTCCTCTATTTTTTGTTCTTTTTTTCTTCTCTCATCTTTTGGATTAAGAATTTTTATGATTCTATTTTATCTTCATTGTTGGTTATTAACTATATATCTCTTTGTTTTCCTTTTTCAGTGGTTGTTTTAGGCTTTACAGTGTTTGTCTTTAACTTATCCACTAATTGTATAATACCCTTACAATGGAATACTTCACTTCCCTCATCCCATTCTATAGTGTATCTTTTAAAGGGATTGAAAATGAGAAAAATCATTTTATGTTTACATACATATTTGCAGTTTCTGGGGGGTTTTTTTGTTTGTTTGTTTAGGTGCGTATTTCTATCTATCTAAAAACATCTTATAACATTTCTTATAGTACACATCTACTGACGGTGAATTCTTTTGTCTTTTCCTAGTCAAAAAAAGTCATTATTTTGCCTTAATTTTTGAAAGAATTCTGGATCATACTTTTCTTTCAGTACTTTAAAGATGTCATTCTGTTTTTAGGCCTGTCTTATTTCCTGTGAGAGTCGGTCTGCTGTAATTCTTACCTTTGCTATTCTCTATGAAATGGGCCTTTTTTCCTTTAGCTGCTTTTAAAGATTTTCTCTTTGTCAAATATATATATATATTCCCCCCCCACCCCACCCCCCGGCCTCCCCTTGCTTTTTTCTGGGATACCAATTACATGTTAAACTGCCTGAAACTGTCCCACAGCTCCCTGAAGCTTCTGTTTGTTCCTTTTCTTTCTTAGGTCATTTTGTGTTGATAGTTTCTGTTGTCATGTCTCTTCAAATTCACTGATCTTTATTCTAGAATATCTACTCTCTTGTGAAACCCATCCAGTGTATTTTTCATTTCAGATACTACTTTTTCATTTCTGGAATTTCCATTTTAGTCTTATCTCTTCCTTTTTTCTCCTCATTATGTTCATGTTTTCTTTTATAGTCTTGAGTATATTGACAGTATTTATAATAAATGTTTTCAGGCTCTTGTCTACCAATTCCATTGTCTTTTATTTCTGAGTCTATTTCTGTTGTCTGGTTTCCTGCTTCTCTGCTTACCTGATAGTTTTTGACTAGGTACAGATATTGTGAGTTTTACATTGTTGAGTGCTACATTTTTGTTCTCACATATATTAAGTAATTTGAAGATCAATTTGATCCTTTAGAAATTTGTTTTTAAGCTTTGTTATGTCTGGTTTGTTAGTCTCTTCGTTCTGGGACTAATTTATAGCCCCACTACTAAATATATTCCTTCTAAAGACTACCCCCTAGTATTTTGAAGTCTCTCTTCTCTGGCTGTTGCCTTCTGTGAACTCTGGCAATTGTTTGGTCTACTGCTTTTCTGTGATTTTTTTCCCCGGGCCTCACTTCTTTTCCTCATACACATGTATGCTGATACTCAACTAAAGATTTGTGAGGACCTCTTTGCAGATCTCCTGAGTGTTCTTTATACAGCTTTCTCTTTCCTAGTACTCTGCCTGTAAATTACAGCCAGCTCAACTTCTAGGACCTTAAGTCTGTCTCCCCAGCTCAGCAAGACCAGGAGGCTCTGTTTCACTTCCTACCCCTGCACTGCAGTTTGGAAACTGCCTCCAGGAAGTAAACTGGGGCCCTTTATTTCTCGTCTCTCTGGGGCTGTAGTCCCATGCTTCCTGTTGTCCAGTGCCCAAAACAGTTTTCATGTTTTTTTTCCAGTTCTCTCTTGTTTATGGTAGAAGGTCAGTTCCCATATTAGTTAGCTCTTCATGGGCAGAAGATAAATATCCCAAATGCTAATTTTTAAGCATTTAGAAAGAGAATCAGTATTCAGATGCCTTTTAGGTGAGTAAACCTAAACAGTTCTTCCTGAAATACCTAAAAGCTATCAGTGCTCATTCATTCTTGGATATTTTTTAAATCGTAGCCTGTATTCATGAATATTGTCACTAGTCTGATCTTTGCTTAATTTTTTCCCCCAAAATGGACCAAGTTGGTCTATTTTGGAGGGTCATGGTTTTGTTTACACAAAATACCTCTCCTAGTAGTAATTTCTTGTGTTGACTATTGCTTTTTTCCTTTTTTGAGACAGAGTTTTATTTTGTCGCCCTCGGTAGAGTGCTATGGCGTCATAGCTCACAGTAACCTCAAACTTTTGGGCTTAAGTGATTCTCTTGCCTCAGCCTCCCAAGTAGGTGGGACTACAGGTGCCTGCCACAATGCCCAGCTATTTTTAGAGACAAGGTCTCACTCTGGCTTAGGCTGGTCTTGAACTTGTGAGCTTAGGCAGTCTTCCTGCCTCGGCCTCCCAGAGTGCTAGGATTACAGGTGTGAGCCATTGTGCCCAGCCCTATTTTTTTCCTTTTAAAAATTAATATTCATAGGGTGGGACTCTCTCAACAACAACAACAACAAAAAAGCAAAAAAAAAAATTAATATTGACAAATCACAATTATATACATTTTGGGGGTACATTGTGATATTTTGATTGGTTATACTATGTGGAATGATCAAATCAATCTGATTGGCATATCTGTCACCTCAGTTGCCCATCAGCTTTTTGGTGAGACATTTTAAATGTACTTATCTTGAAATACACATACCGTCATATGTTGCATAATGGCATTTTGGTCAGTGATTGTCCACTTATACAATAGTGGTCCTATAAGATTATAACTGATTTTGCTCATGAGATATAATCCTCAAAGAAACGTAAATGCAGCTTCACAGATACATTCTCTAACCTGAGTAATTCACGATTGGGTTCAGTATATTAGTGAGGAATACAAACAAAGTAATAAGACTGTCTCACACACGGTCTTTGTATGAGTGATAACGACACACCCGTAACTCTTATTTTTAAATGGCCTTGCTTATAGGCAGAAATTATGTCTCTTGTATATTTACCATTAAATTTTTTTTTTCTTTTTTTAAGAGACAGAGTCCTACTTCATTGCCCTTGGTGGAGTGCTGTGACATCACAGCTCACAGCAACCTCCAACTCCTGGACTTAGGTGATTCTCTTGCCTCAGCCTCCTGAGTAGCTGGGACTACAGGCTCCTGCCACAACACCTGGCTATTTTTTTGTTGCAGTTTGGCCGGGGCCCTACCCACTGAGCCATAGGTGCCACCCTCACCATTAAAATTTAATAGAATATTTTTTAATTTTTAATTTTTTTAACCAAACACCCCTCTTTAATGGCATTCTAATATATTATGTAATAAATATAAACAGTCTGGAAATTTTCTACTTATGTGGAAAAGATCAATTTGAAATCTGATTTCAACAGATCAATTTCAAATCTTCTAATGTGTTTAAACCTATTCTGTTTTATAGCAATTTCAAATCATTTAACCAATAAACAGACTGACTCCTTACAGTGCATAAAGAATTAATATTAGTTCTCATAGGTAATAAAATAGAAGTAATATGGTCCCTACTCTTGAAGAATTTACATCTTTTAGTTGGGGATGAAAGACACGGACAAACAAACCCATCCATCACACTGAAGGTCTTCAGAGACAATAACATGCATGGAGCTGTAATCTCATGCGATAACAATAACAAGGCCTTCTTCTTGAAGGTCCTCCTGAAGGACTTGCTTGGACGCTGCTAATTCTTTTTTAATACATAGAAAAAGAACATTTGAAAATACTTATATAAGTGTATATAGTCAACATATAAATCAGTAACACAACAATTTATATTCCTTATCAAGTATTTTGTCCTGTACATAATTGTACCTGCTAGACTTTTATATGACTGGCAGCATAGCAGGTTTGTTTACATCAGCATCAACACAAAGGCATGAGTAATGTGTGCTACAAGGCTATGAAGACTCCAGCACCACTAGATGATAGGAATTTTTCAGCTCTGTATAACTGACTTTTAAAAATAAGAGTTATAGGTATGTCGTTATCACTCATACAAAGACCGTGAGATAGTCTTATTACTTTGTGTGTATTCCTCAATAATATACTGAACCCAATCGTGAATTACTCAGGTTAGAAAATGTATCTGTGAGGCTGCATTTGTGTTTCTTTGAGGATTATATTTCATGAGCAAAATCAGTTATTTCATTTGGATTACCTGTGACTTAGTTTGATCCAGGGCCAGTATATCCCAGTACCCAGTGTGCTCTGGCTAAGGCTTCCCTCACCTCTACTTCCCAGGAGGAGAAAATGGGGACTTAGTTCTACATTAGCCTGAACAAAACTGAATAATCACAAAGGTGCAAAAATAATCAGGTAACTCTTTCAAAATCAAATAGAAATTATTTAGGGATTATCTACTCTTCTGGATACCATCTTTTAATCTCCCTTACTAAAGACGTATGAAGTTGGAATGTAGCTATGCAACCATCAGCAGAATGTCTGGAGAACAGAAAAATGTTAGGAAGGACTCCAATAGATTTTTCCCAGTTCTGATTCTGGGGCCAAAACAAATTACTGTCTCCTATTTAGTTGGCAAGTCCTCCTTGGTCATCACTTCATCATTTTGTATTTGTTCATAAGGTTTGTATTTGTGTAAGCTGGTAACATGTTTCTAAAGAGGTCTCTGGCTCAGCACCTGTAACACAGTGGTTATGGCGCCAGCCGCATGCACCAAGGTTGGTGGGTTCGAATCTGGCCCCAGCCAACTCACAATGACAACTGCAACAACAACAAAAAAAAAAATAGGTGGGCATTGTGGTGGGCACCTGTAGTCCCACCTACTTGGGAGGCTAAGGCAAGAGAATCGCTTAAGCCCAAGAGTTTGAGGTTGCTGTGAGCTGTGATGCAACAGCACTCTACTGAGGGCGACATGTGAAATCCTGTCTCAAAAAAAAAAAAGAAAAAAGAGGTCTCATCCTCAGTATTAAATCTGTATTTCACATAAAGTGGTGTGTTCACCCAGACTTCCAGAAAACTAGACTTTGAACATTAAAAAAGTATTTTTGTTACCACATGGAAGATTTGCAGTCATTAAGATAATTCTCACAGACTAAGAAAGCGAGGAGAGCTGTTTTCTGAGTCATAATACATGTGGAATTCATTTTATCCTTCCTCCATGAATAATTACAGTGCTTTGTCATTGTTTCTGATAGTTTTATTCCTTATTAATTTTCTTTTGTTGTAGAGAGTCTTATTGTACGTTTGGACTAACAGGTGCATGGAGCATTAGCTTTTTCTCAGCTGAATCTTTGCTTCAAAACAACAATAAGAATAAGTAAGGGTGAGGCACTGAACTCCTTTTTTTTAATGGCTGAGAAGGAAGTCCGCCTCTGACAGGGTATTGTAATCAGGTTTATCACAGGAGCCTGCTGTTGTGTAACAGAAACTCTAGCTTGTCCTTACCTGTCTGAAAGCATTGCTTCATGAAGGAAAATAAACTCGCTGGAATATTTGTGAAATTCAATAAAAAGCTTTCCCAAGCACTTGGTTTCTAATACATGCTGGAACAATTTATTATAGCTTTGTGGTCTTTTAAAAAACATATTCAATTTATGATTTCTCGCTACTGTAATTAAATGGATCCGTATCACTCTAGGAGCCCTATGGTGTCACATTGTACATTTTAGACACTTCAGCCAAGTGTAGTAAAAGTCCACACTCCCTCCCCTACTTTTTTCAAGAAAAAGGGGAGGGTTTGGGATGCCTTCAAATGACTGTTTATTTAATTGACAGGCAGCTTTTCTTCATTGTGTGCTTTGCTTTTGCTCACAAAAGTGCATTCACTATTCTACAGTATGTTGAAACTTTTAAATGGAAAGGGCTTTTCATTAACAAAGGGAGCATTTTCTTTCCCCCTTCCATGTCTTAGCTCTCTCCACTAAGTCTTGGCTTCTTCAGCAGCTGTACCTCCACCAGAAATGACAAAAGGTGCGATTGTGCTAGGAGATGGTGGTGAAGATAATGCCTGTGGAGTTGTGTGTGTGGGCTGTTGGGACTGTTTTCCTTCTGTGTTTGGTTTGGTTTTGTTATTCCAGAAAGTTGAGCATACCTTAAAAAACAAAAAGGAAAAAAAAAAGCTTTATAAACCCTTCTCGAACTTTATCCTAGGTGAGCTCTTTCTTTCCTTTAAGTTGTTCTGTTAGTGTCTAAGTGGGCCCTCTGTCTTAATAGCTAACAAAGCTCACTCAAAACAGGGGAATGGAACAGAGAATACAGAATATTGATGTGGTTTGTTTTCCTTTTCTAAGCAGGCTGTAAGAGTTTGAGTCTTTCTGCCATTACGCCGACTTAAGAACAAAGCTAAGGAGAGGAGACAGGTGTGCAAATTTAAGTTTTAGTATTTCCAGTCACCTCCTTTTTCTGAGTTGTTGCTTCCTAAGCCCCAGGTAGAAAGCCTGTTCATTTTATTTATTTATTTAATTTGAAAATAATCTCCTCCTTTTTGACTCTGCCTCTACTGCTACTTTATTTTTGACTCAAGTTTCTAGAGAGTGGTGTTGATTTGAAGCACTCTTCTAGCAAAAATCAGTTCATCTGATAAACTGCGAATCTAGTTTCTTTCAGGGCACCATCTCTTCATAGCGTATCAAATAGTCAGATCGTTGCTTGAACCCAACTATTGGGTCTAGACATACTTGTCTCTTTTAGGTACAATTTATTCTGTTAGTGACTTACAGAAAGTAGGGTTTCTTCTGTCTTTTGAGTCTTGATTTTCTTTATTTTTGTATATTTTTAAACTCAGACCAGTTTCTAAATAAAGAATATGTAACATACATGTTAATCTATCATGGTCATTGGCAATGTTTCTAAATCCACTCAAGAATTAGTCATTTCATCATCCTCACTAGACTCAGCAAGGAGGGATGAAGAGGAAACTGGAAACTCATTTAAAGTATATCTCCAGTATTTTGAATGTTGATAAACAACATTCTCATCTTCTCTCTGAATCATTTAAAAAAAAAAAAAAAAAAAAAAAAAAAAAGATGTAATACAGGTTCAGCCAAACCCATTGAATGGCACTGGGCCATGATGATTCATTTTGCCTTGGAGCAATCTTACACCCTTTGTGAAACTGGGTCTTTTTTGGTTGAAGGAAGAAAAACACTCCTCCAGAGCTGTCAGTCACTTCTAATGAAGGCGGCATAGGAATAAGACTCAGAGTCTACAAACTAGATTTGTTCACCATCTTACTCTGTGGGTCACATGTAGTGCTTGGGATTGTTTATGGAATCCCTGTCAGAATAATAATCTGACAGGTTTAAAATCTATGGAGGGAAATTAAGGCAAGCATAATGATAACAGGTGTGCTCAGTTTCCTCATTCCTGCCCCTCCCTCCTGGAATTACTACAGCCAGGTAGCAGGAGGAGAAGCTGCTGATGTTGTCCTTTGTTCCTGGCTTCCCACCTCATTTTAGCCATCGCTGGAGAGTATGTGTGCACTTCTCCTGTCAGCCTTGTGGAGTAAAACTATCCCAGGGTTTGCTCTAGGCTGCAAGAAAAAATGACAATAGGAAGCTACTTCATTTTAATTTTTAGCTTTTGCTTCCTACTACTGGGATATTCTGTTTTCTAGGAATCCACAGATTATTTCATTAATATCTACATTCTCTCAAGCTTTAGGCATAAGACTATCCTGGCAAGCTTATTTAAACTGCAGATTCTTAGGATCAGTGTTAGAGATAGTAAGAGATAGCAAACATAGTGTGGGACATAAGATGATGTGTTTTTCCTGAGCATCTTGCAAGTGATTCTGATGGAGATGGTACTTTGAGTAGTATAGAGGAATCATAGCTCTCTGCTTGTGTCTTTCTTTTGTTATTCTACCTTGTTCCACAAAAGATTGAGGTAGACTTAGACTAATTAGCAGATATCTAAAAGGTCAGCATAAAACAAAATTCTGTTATCCTTTATTAACCATGTGAAGTTGTAAACAGTGTTCTAATAGGCCTCTTACTCTACTTAATACATCAGATTCCACATGCTTAGTGAAAATATGGTACAAATACTAGCAGCTTCTAAGAGACCTTTTTCCTTGGGAGTATTCATAAGATGCCTTTCCTAAAAGTCAGGATTAGACTGTTCTAACACAGTCACTGAATGTTTACTATAATTATTTTGTGATCATTGTCCGTATTTTAGAATCTTGTCAGAGTCAGAGACTAATCCTCCTTCTGGGCTAAGGATAATGGGAGAGAGACAAAAATGTTTTACTGTCCTCTCATTTTCTAAAACCATGCTAAGTAACAATACTCCCAGCACTTCTGTTGGAGGTTGGACACTTTACTAAGTTAGTAGTGCAGTGCCCCAACCTGGCCTGGCTCAGTTGAATCGGGAGCAGCTGTGTAAGGAAGATTGCCCGTAGATAAGCCCTATAGGTACAATTAGACCACTGCCTCGTGATGTTGGTGACAGGAGGTAGCATTCTGGTGCTTTTAATGACATCCCCTAGGATAGAAATGGTTGCAGTGGTGATGTGCAGTTATAACTCTTTTCCTTCATTTGAGGAACTAAAAGGAAGATCCCTTTCAGTCTTATACCAGAATTATTAAATAGTAATCAAGCATAATTTTTGGTCAAAGAAGCTGTATACAAGAGATTCTACAGATATTTTCTTTTTTACTGAGTATATTTTGTCTTCTGGCAAAGGCGTATCTTGATGTTACATTTTTGATAGTTACAGTTTAGTAACTCCATCTTTTTCCCCCTAGAAGTAAGCTTCTATCACTAAGAGATTTTAGATAAGATAAAGGTAGGTATTAGCAAATAGTATGGATTTTGAATGTAGATTTTATATATACTGAATTTTTTTAAAACTCAGCTTTATTATACTTCTAATTATGACCTCTCTAACATGTTATTGCTTTCCTTTAAACAGAAATTACTTAGGTTCCTTTTTATACTTGTTTTTATTGTGATAAAATATACATAACATAAAATTTATAATTTTAACCATTTTTAAGTGCATAGTGGCATTAAGTATATTTACATTTTTGTGCAACCCTTACCCAGTTTCTCATCTCATCCATCTCTAAACTTTTTTCATCTTTCCACACTGGTACTCCATGCCCATCAAACCCTAACTTCCCATTCCTCACTTGCCCTAGGCCCTGGTAACTACCGTCCTACTTCTTATAAGTAGAATCATATAATATTTTTCCTTTGGTGTCTGTCTGGCTTATTTGCCTTAGCATAATGTCTTTAAGGATAGATAATTTATTATATGTTGTAGTTTGTGTCAGAATGTCTTTTCCTTTTTAAGGCATACATATATATATATATATATACACATACATACATACATACGTATGTATATGTATTATACCCTGCATGTTTTGTTCATTCATTCATTGGTGGACATTTGGGTTGTTTCTTTTCACCTCTTGACTATTGTAAACACTACTGATAACATTGGTGTACACATATCTGTTCCAGTCCCTGTTTTTAAATTCTTCTGAGTATATATCCAGAAGTCCAATTACTGGATCGTAGGGTAAGTCATTCTTACCCTATGGTTTGTTGGACCACCATAATATGATTTTTGAATGTTAATTTTTTATTATTATAGAAGTAATATATTCAGAATGATTAAGAGTAATGTAGAAAATAATAGTTGTACAGGCTAAGTGCAGTGGCTCACGCCTGTAATCATAGCACTCTGGGAGGTGAGGCAGGAGGATCCCTATACTCAAGAGCTAGAGACCAACCTGAACAAGAGCGAAACCCCATCTCTACTAAAAATAGAAAAAATTAACCAGGTGTTGTGGCCGGAGTTTATAGTCTCAGCTACTCAGGAAGGTGAGACAGAAGGATCTGAACCCAGGAATTTGAGGTTGCTATGAGCTAGGCTGATGCTGTGTCACCCTAGCTTGGGGCAACAGAGTGAGACTCTGTCTCAAAAAAAAGAAAAGAAAAGAATAGAATTATAAAGAAAGTGATGAAAATCATCTGTAATCCAGTTTCTCCTGAATACCATTAACATTTGTTATATTTTATTATTTTACTTAATATGCGTAAGTGTATTTGCAAAATTATTATAGGATTGAAGAGCATATCCAAATTTGTCTGCTTTTTAAAACCTCAATATTATACTATAAGCATTTCCCTAAGTCATAGAACTACCTATGAAAGCACCTTTTTAAAGCTGTTTAATATGGTGCATATAACTTACAGCTAACATAGATGGCCAATAAAAGGAAATGAGGGGTTCATAGTGGGGAATATTTTCCAGTCACTCAAAACGATGTTTTTATAGGCCACCTCATGATACTAGAAAATTGTTACAAAATATAATGTTAGGTTAAAATTTAGAAGATGAAACTATATTTCTAATTCAATTTGTGTGGAAGCTCTTAAATAGAGAGGGGCCAAGCCTAAGAGCAACATGAACTATCAGAGGGATTTTAGCAGGGGAGTGACATCATATTGCATTTTAAAATCTCACTCTGGCATCGCTTTACAAAGAAGCAGAAGCAGATGGGGGACTAAGTTAGGAGTATCCAGATCTGAGGTGATGTAAAGTGGAAGCCATGAGAAAGACAAGCATTCAAGACCGAACTTGGAGGTGGACTAAACCAGTGTGGAATGGAATGGATGTGGTGTGTGAGGAAAAGAGGGATCAAGGGTGTTCCTAAATGTTTGTTTTTGTGACTAGGTAAAGAACACTGTTGGAGAGAGAAAATTTGGGATAAATAAGTTTGATATATTGGAGAGCTATCCAAATAGAAATGTCAAGTAGGCTATTGGATCTAAGTCTCAATGTTATAAATATGGATGTGCCAAAAAGGGCAAGAGAAAGGTCCAAGATCCTAAAAGAAGTTTTCTCTTAAGTTGTCAAGGATTTTTATTGTTTTCAGTGTTGTATTTTTTGTTACATAAATTTTCTATAATGTTTATATATTATTATTATAATCAAATTTAAATGTTGCTAAAATATTCATTGTGGCATTATTCAAATATTTTTAAAATAGGAAACAACCTAAGTGTATAACAATGATAGAAGATTGGTTTAAAAAAAGAGAAATGAAGAAAAAAAATAAAAGAAGAAATGGGCTCAGTGCCCTTAGCACAGTGGTTACAGGGCCAGACACATACACGAAGGGTGGCGGGTTCAAACCCTGCCCGGGCCAGCTAATGACAACTGCAACAAAAGATAGTCAGGCGTTGTGGTGGGTGACTATAGTCCTAGCTACTTGGGAGGCTGAGGCAAGAGAATCGCTTAAGCCCAAGACTTAGAGGTTACTGTGAGCTGTGACGCCATGGCACTCTACCCAGGGTGAAATAGTAAGACTCAAAAAAAAAAAAAAAAAAAAAAAGAATGCTCGGCGCTTATAGCTCAAGCAGCTAAGGCGCCAGCCATATACAACAGAGCTGGCAGGTTCAAATTCAGCTTGGGCCTGCCAAACAACAATGACAACTACAACCAAAAAATAGCCGGGCGTTGTGGCAGGCACCTGTAGTCCCAACTACTTGGGAGGCTGAGGCAAGAGAATCACTTAAGCCCAGGAGTTGGAGGTTGCTGTGAGTTGTAATGCCACACCACTCTACCCAGGGCGACAGCTTGAGGCTCTGTATCAAAAAAAAGAGAGAGAGAGAGAAATGATATTGAAAACCCTTGCCACCTTTTAGAAACAATAATTTTGTATGTTATTCAAAAAGGAAAAGTTAAGTTCTGTTTAAAAATAAATGAATTTTTAAAAAGTGAAATCTACTATATAAGACTAAATTAAAACCAGGAGAATCCAGAATCTACTCTGTAGTATAAGTAGGTAGAGTTAAATTATTATTAATTATTTTTTCTTCAATTTATTTGTCATGTTGAATTTGATATGCCAGCTTTTAGTGTGGAAATTTTGAAAATACACTAAATCCTGTTAGCCTACCAAATTGCTTTGTGTACATCACTTTATGCTTGCTTGTCATGAATTTTTCATCCATTAAGTTGCTTTTCTGAGATGATTGTTTTTCAAAGGGGATCATTTCTACTCTGGTGTTCTGGTGTTCTGTTTTGGGTTTTTTGATGTTGTTTTGTTTATTGTTTTTTTGTTTGCCCTGAGTAGAGAGCAGTGGTGTCATCATAGCTCACAGCAACCTCAAACTTCTGGGCTTAAGCAATCCTCTTGCCTCAGACTCCCAAGTAGTTAGGATTAGAGGCACCTGCCACAATGCCCAGCTAGTTTTTCTAATTTTGGTAGCAGTGGGGTCTGGCTCTTGTCCAGGCTGGTCTTGAACTCCTGAGCTCAAGCAATTATCCTGCCTTCACCTTTCAAAGTGCTAGGTTTACAGGTGTGAGCCACCCCATCTAATATCTGGTATTTTGGGGTTTTTACAGATAAAAGTACTTAATTGCACGTCCTACCTGCATTATTTAAAAGAAGTAGGGCTGCCATAAATCTTGACAGTGATGTTAAAATTGTCTTCACTTGAAAAGATGCTGAAAGTTTTGTACAGAATAAAGCAGAGGTCTTATTGAATTAATTTTATAAATATAAAGGGAGACACCTTCCTTTCAAAGGTGGCTAAGAACTTACATTTTCCTTTCTTCTCTTTTAAATTTATAGATTAGAATACAGTTGATAGTATTTTAGTGTACAAGAAAAATTACTCTATTCCGACATTTTTTAAAAAGGCTTCAAAGCCCCGCCTTCTTTCCCCGCCCCTTCTCCACAATAAATAAATAAATAAATTAATTAATTAATTAATTTAAAAAGGCTTCAAAGCCCATATTCTAGCTACTTTGGATTGAAAGAAATTTACTCTGTATTCTTTATCTACAGATTGACCATAGGTTGATAAAAATAGCATAAACTTTTTTTTTTTATATAGAGACAGAGTCTCACTTTATCGCCCTCTGTAGAGTGCCATAGTATCACACAGCTCACAGCAACCTCCAGTTCCTGGGCTTAGGCGATTCTCTTGCCTCAGCCTCCCAATTAGCTGGGACTATAGGCGCCCGCCACAACACCTGGCTATTTTTTGTTGCAGTTCAGCTGGGGCCAGGTTTGAACCCACCACCTTCAGTATATGGGGCTGGCCCTCTACTCACTGAGCCACAGGCACCGCCCAGCATAAACTTTTTTTATTGTTTCAGATTAATTTAAGGATACAAATAATTAGGTTTATAATGTTTGCATTTTTAGGGAGAATCTCTCATATAATTGTGTCCTGCTCCCACAAAGTGTGCCATACCCCTTAATATTGTGCCCATTAAGTGGGAGCACACCCTTCTCCCTCCTTCCTCCCCCTCCCCCACTCCCTTGTTCCCCTGCCCCCGCCTCACCTTGGATTGATCTGAGTTTTTCTCTTATGAGGGCATGCATTAGATCGTCTGCTGGCTACATATGAGTATGGAGTACACTGGATTCTTGCTTTTCCATTCTTTTTTTTTATTTTTTAATATGGAATGCTTCATGAATTTGTGTGTCATCCTTGCATAGGGGCCATGCTAATTTTCTTTATATTGTTCCAATTTTAGTATATGTGCAAGCACTGCTTTTCCATTCTTATGATACTTTACTAAGAAGAATGTGTTTCAACTCCATCCAGCTTAATAAAAAAGATGTAAAGTCTCCATCTTTTTTAATGGCTGAATAGTATTCCATGGTATATATATACCACAGCTTGTTAATCCTTTCTTAGGTTGGTGAGCATTTAGTTTGTTTCCACATTTTGGGGATTGTAAATTGATCTGGGATAAACAATCTAGTGCAAATGTCCTTATGATAAATTGACTTTTTTTCTTCTCAGTAGATGCATAGTAATGGGAGGTCTAATTTGAGTTCATTGAGGATTCTCCATACTTCCTTCCAAAGAGGTTGTATTAGTTTGCAGTCCCAAGAGGGCCTTTAAAAAAAAAACAAAAAAAAAAAACTCAAGAGTTTAGATACTGAAATAGTTGTATTGAATTAAATGTACTGCAGAGAAGATTGTAGCTTCAGGCAAAGTAAAATCAAGCATAGTTAGAAATCCTAGAAATTAACAGTATGATTATGATTGTTTTTTATAAGTATACATCTATACCATTATACAGCATTTCCCTGTGCTTTATAATTGCATATGAGCTGGATTTAACAAAGTATTATTTTACAAAGAAATAATTCCTTCAGTTGAGGAAGATAAACAAGCATGACTTAAGAGCGGTATTTTTTTTTTTTTTTTATTTGGTTTGTTTGTTTTTTGAGACAGAGTTTCATCACAGCTCATAGCAACCTCAAATTCTTGGGCTCAAGCGATTCTCTCATCTCAGCCTCCCGAGTAGCTGGGAATACAGGCATCTGCCACAACGCCCAGCTATTTTCAGAGATGAGGTCTCGCTCTGGCTCATGCTGGTCTTGAACCTGTGAGTTTAGGCAATCCACCTGCCTCGGCCTCCCAGAGTGCTAGGATTACAGGCGTGAGCAACCGTGCCCGGCAAAAGCAATATTTTCTAAAATAACTCAGGTAATTGGATTGACAATAACTTCAAATTGGGAAGCAAATTTTTACTTAAGGTGATGGAAGAAGTTTTTAATAGTTAGACCCATCAAAAATGAAATGACTGTCTCTGAAAGGTGTTTAGTGCCTATCACTGGAGGTTTACAGACATTTTCCTGCAGGGATTTTATAGGGTTGGACCTCCTACTTTTTAAGGTCTTCCCAACTCTGTATTTGCCAGTAAGGTTATTTCTCCCACAAAGGTGATACATGAACTGACTCTCTTATACAGAATAGTTTACTTAACTGGCATTATGTAGTATTTTTCCTTTATTGTCCTTCCCCCCACTTTTTTTTTTACTTTTTATTGAGGTAAAATAGACAAAGCACACATATCATAAATGTATACAGTGTGACAGATTTTCACAAGCTGAAGATGGTCATGTACCCAGTACCCTAGAAGCTCCACCATGTACTCCCTTACAGTAGTGACCTCTTCACAGCCTCTCCTCCCCCCCACCCAGCAGTCACTATCCTGACTAGTATCAGCATAGAAGTTTAGACTGAGTTACTGAGTTTTATATCTTATATTAACTGAATCATTCTCTTTTGCATTTGGCTTTTTCTTCATTATATTTTGAAGATTGATTTGTTGTTACATGTAGATCTTTCATTGCATTGATGAATAATACTCCGTTGTGATATCAAATTTTACTTATCTCTGCTACCATTGACAGACATGTGAATAGTTTCCAGCCTAGGCCTTTGACATGTAGTGGTGTTATGAACATTCTAGTTCATGTCTTTTGTGGACATGTGTACACATTTCTGTTTGATATACTTAGCTAGGAGTAGAATTGCTTTGTCATGGAATGTGCACTCGCTCAACTTGAATAGATACTGCCAAAATGTTTCTAAAATGTTTATATTCTGGCCCAGTTTTAACAAAGTCCTACCATATCAGAAATGTTAATTTTTCTGAGAGCTCATAGCCTTTTATTTCTTACTTGTGGACCTGACAACCTTCTGTTTTGTACTGTGGTTATTCATGCACACTGTGTTTCCCTTTCTAGATTGTAAACCCCTTCAAGGGATTATCTTATTCACCCTGTATTTTCCAAAGTACCTTGGATAGAGCAGGCTTTAAACTTAATATTCTTATGTGAGTAGATGAGTAAAAGAGGAAAAATAACATGTAGTATTAGTAATGTTATAAATCAAAATATAAATCACATACACAAAAAAACTACAAGAGTAATATTTGTTCCCATATTTTCCTGAATTTTGTAAGATGATCATATACTTTTATGTGGGAGAGTTTAGTGTGAATTTGAATTATATATTTGTTAACTACTATATAGTGTGTTAACTCTCACATAGAAGCAAGTGAATAGTATACAGTAGTGAGCTGCATTTGTTAGCTGTGTATTTGAAGATTAGTGAGAGTGCAAATGATGAAGGGTAAAGGAAAGTTGTGCATTACAGCAGTTGTGACAGCATTCTATTAATAACTAATTGGGTTGTAGCTTTATCCCTTCCTCTAGATCAGCAGTTCTCAACCTGTGGGTCATGACCCCTTTGTAACAATGAAAATACATCACGGCATTAGGAAGGTTGAGAACCACTGCTCTAGATTATTCTAAGGTAAGAAGTAATGATTTCACCATATCATGGGTAAGGCCAGTAGGAGTATTATGAACCAAGTAGAATTTTAGTGACTTTTAAATTTAGTATTATTACCGTTTAAATTTCTAAGTTATTATAGAATATTAAAGATTCCAAATTTTATTCGATACATGCATATTTTTAAATAAAAATATTTTAAAAATAATTTGTGTTGCAAAATACGCTAACATGATGATTTCTCTTTTACTACAGTCTTGGCCTGACTATGAAGATATCTATGATAAAACAATTGAAATTGCTAGATTTTTAGATTTGCCTCGTTTTCCAGACATAACCGAAGACTGCTATCTTCATCCCAACATCTTGTGTATGAAATACTTAATGGAGGTCAATCTCCCTGGTGAGTATGGTGGTATATATTGTGAGGAAGCTTTAATAGATAGAATTATAATAAGTAGAATATAGAATTCTTTCAAATTCCAGACTCTAGAGCCACCTGAAAGAATCCATAATAACATAAAGCTTAATTTCAAAATCCTTTCTTAAAATAATTCAGACCATTTGAAATGATTAAAAGGACACTGTTCAGAAATAGAGTTCTATTTTGAAATGAAGCATTTATGCTTGAGAGGATATATCTGGTTTTTGTCTTAAGTTTGCTAAGTGTAATGTAACACATGTTCCAATATGTCTTATTCATGGCCTAGTCTAATTCAGTCAAAAAAATAGCACTCGTTTATTTGCATGAAGCACTATTATTATTACATAATAAATTTTAGTTTCTTTTTTTGGGGGAGACAGTCTCACTCAGTCACCCATGCTAGAATGCTGTAGCATTGTAGCTCACAGCAACCTCAAACTCTTTGGGCCAAAGGCATCTTGGCTCCACCTCCTGGGTAGCTGGATAGAGATGGGGTCTCACTCGCTCTTGCTCAAGCTGGTCTCAAACTCCTGAGCTCAGGCAGTCCACCTGCCCCCAGCCTCCCAGAGTGCTGGGATTATAGGTAGAAGCCACTGCACCTGGCCACAAATTCTCAATTTTTTAAAAATCCCAGAAGCTAAGCTGCGATAATGTTTTTATTGTTTGGTTTTACATAGGCCATTTTCAGTTCCTAAAACAAATGGAGATTAAAGTCTTGTCAGATTATAGCGAGCTCTTCAAGGCAATGTACAAAATGCAAAAGAGCCTCACTAGACCTGGTTCACCATATATTTAGACACAGGTAACCCCAATGGAATCAGCCTGTGGAATCCAATCCTGAATTTCTTGCTAGACTAGAAATGTGAGAAATTTGGGACTTACATTCTTAAGAGAAAATACAAACATAGTATGACTATACTATTGCCTAAGCAATATCAAAAATGGGATTGAGTGTATTTTTAATAAAAGAAGAAAATAAGCATATTGTATGAAAGACAGTAGTATAGAAAATTATATATACCTTAACTATAAAAATAAATATAAATGTTTAGTAACATATATACATATATATATATATATATATACAAATGAAAATATTGTCTATAATTTTAAAATATTTTTAAAAACAGGAACAAAATTAACTTTTCAAATGTATAATTTATAAGGCTAAGAAATAAATGCCTCATTCGGATTTCAGAAGGCAATAACTGGGATTTCAGAATTTGGATGCTCTCGTTTCTGCATTTTGATGTACCGTCTAGGTCAGAATTAGTGTTCTAGATTTCTTTTTTCCCTTTTTGATTGTTCTTTTCAAGCATGAAAACTTCCTGTATTCTATCATGATTTCAAAATCTTGAATTTATAAAGAGAACGCTAGATTATGAAGAGACTGCTAGGGGTTTTCAAGATATAACTAATCTAGTCTGATTAATAGCACCCATCTATTTCATGTGTTTGTAATTATACAGAGAGTAGTAAATAGTTTTTTCTGGGTGATGTGAATAGTTAAATAGTATTTTTCGCCAAATGCTTCCTGAGAGTAACAAGTAGAATGAAATCCATTATAATATGCAGAGAGACATTATTGTCATTTGACATTTATCAAGTTACTTTTTGGAAGCATATTATAAAGAATAAGAGTAGAAAAATTTCACTTCTCTCAGGTCTGTTCAATAGAAATAACTTCAAATGTAGAAAAAAATTCTACATAAATTTTATTGGCCCTTTTATTTATAATACAGAAGATCAGAAACAACTTAAAATATCCAACAGAAAGGTAAGAGTTAAACAGTAGTCCATGTATTCAGTGGAATATTATATAGCTTTGAAAATAATGTTTATGAAGAATTAATAAAAGAATAGGAAATGCTGGGCAGCACTTGTGGTTCAAAAGGGTAGGGCACCAGCCCAATATACCAGAGGTGGTGGGTTCAAACCTGGCCCCGGCCAAAAACTGTAAAAAAAAAGTAAGAATAGAAAATGCTTATGCTATATTAAAAAATGGAACAAGCCAAATTACAAAATTATATGTAATGTGATTATAGCTACATAAAATGAAAATACTCATAAAAATATTAGAAACAAATACTATATATATTTGAGTATAAGCCGAGTTTTTTCGGCACAAAAATTGTGCCGAAAAACCCGAACTCCACTTATACTTGGGGCATACAGGTTATTTGATTCGGTGCGTGCACACCGAATCAAATGCACATAGTCTCCAGTTGTCTTCTGCCGTCTGCTTGAGGGGGCGGGGCTTCAGCTCAGTCCACAAGTCGCGGCTGAGCTGAAGAGGTAGGCGGCTGAACTGAACTTATTCCACTGAACTATTTAAAGTTGTTGTTGCTAGTTTTCAGTTTTTCTTTAGCAATAAATATTGAAAAGCATTTAACCTACTGATTCCTCAATTATTGTAATTGTTTTGGGTATATATTTTTATTTTTGAAATTTACCAGTGGCTGCTGCATTTTCTACCTCGGCTTATACTTGAGTAACTAAGTTTTCCCAGTTTTTAGGGTAAAATTAAGGGGGTCGGCTTTTATTCGGGTCGGCTTATACTTGAGTATGTGCGGTATGTCAAAATACTAAAGTACCTATTCCTAAGTTATGGCAATACATATTACTGCTTTCTTTCTGCCATCTTTATGTACCTTATAAAGGTCCTATGTTGAGTTTGTGTTATTAGTAAGGGGAAAGCAATAACTGTTTTTTAAGAAAATAGATCTGCAGATTAAAATATAAACCCTCTACCTTAGGATTTAGATTCTAAATGTCTGGAGTTGATTTGCAAACCACCCATCCATAAGATTGTAAGAGGATTTTCAGGTTGTGCCATTATCAAATTTTACAAATATTGCTCTCAACAATGCTATCATTTGTATGGTGCCATTGACTTTAAAAGGTGGAGGTGTGTCTATGGTACTTATAGGGAGATTCTAGGGTTCCCAGAAAGCTAAAAGTAGTTTTAAGCATACTGGGGCAACAAATACTCCTGTAATGGTGACCATGTAGCCTCTGGGGCTTGGAGGTGAGGTTTCAACAAGTATGTTGCACACCCTGACTGAATAAGCACTGCTCCTGTGAGGCTGTGACTGAGCTCAGTTGTACTTTCTAGTTATGCTTCTTCCCAGGGCTACCGGCACCTGCTGGTCAGAGTTTCTGGTGGGTTTTATTATTATTTATGTAATTTCTGGAGGACTTCAGAGCTTCCAAAGTACCTCCATGTGTATTTTCTCTTTTGTGAAGGTGAGTAGGGCAAGTGCGATTCTCATCAGCCGATGAGGCTTAGGGAGATTCGGTGGCAGGTGTCCGAGTAGATTCTTACAGCCCAGTCTTCCCATCCCAAATCCTGTGTTCCTCCACATTATGCTGTCTTTCACGATTCTACACTATCTTTGCTACCTTTCTCATAATTTCTTCCACTTGCCTTTTTATAACTGTACTTTTGGCATAAGAAGAACAAGAAGTTCAAGATACTAATTTTAAAGGAAGGGAACTATTTCAAGAAATACAATTCTTTATAAAATAGTACTAATATAGTTATGAATTTTAAGTTATTTGAGAAGAAAACTGTAGCCTCTATCTTCCAATATGGATGTTAGGTAAAATTTTAGTGAATGTATTTTAAAATGTATGTGTTTAAGTGCTAGAATCCTATTTATTACTCATTTTTCTAGTTTCCTATTCCAGCACAATATCTTATACATAGTAGGTATGAATGCTTGTGCAATTGATAGGAGTAAATTCAGGTAGAGTCTGTAAGTAAAATTATCTTGACAATAGTTAAGTCCAAATTCCCTATTATACAAAGATCTTCAAGATCTGGCACTGCCAACGTCTTTACATTTCAACATTAAAGACTTGTTGGACCATTTGCATTTCCCCCAATGCACCATCTTTGTCATACTCCTTAGCATATTTCATTTTAAATATTTACTTGTTAAGGCCTGGCACCGTGGCTCATGCCTATAATCCTAACACTCTGGGAGGCCAAGGCGGGTGGATTGCTCTGAGCTCACAGGTTCAAGACCATTCTGAACAAGAGCGAGATCTTATCTCTAGAAATAGCTGGGTGTTGTGCCGGGCGCCTGTTGTCCCAGCTACACAGAGGCTGAGGCAAAAAAATTGCTTGAGCCCAAGAATTTGAGGCTGCTGTGAGCTGTGACACAACAGCACTCTACCGAGGGTGACAAAGTGAAAGTCTGTCTCTAAATAAATATTTACTTGTTACTAAACACTGAGCTCCTTGAGGAAAAGGACTGTTTTTTGTTTTTTGTTTTTTATCTCAGGTATCCAGAACATGGTTCTCAATAAATGTTTAATGAAAAAAAATGAGTAAAAACCAAGTGAACGCTTTAGCTAAGTTATTAGAATGTAGTAGACATATAGAAGTGCTTTTATGCCATATTTTGAATTATCATTGTTATGTACATTCTATTTCTGTATGAACAAGCAATTCTAATCAATACAAAATTTTTACTTAAACATTTCGAGAAAGAAATTAGTTTTGTATTTTACTCATTCTTTATCGTAAACATGTAATTAGTACCAATTATGTGTAGGTTGCCACAGTTAGGAAGTCATAAAACAATGCTGAGTCACTTTCAAGTATTCTTCAAGAAGAAGATAAAGAAGTAAACCCTTAACTGTATTCAGGGGGGGCATGAATGCCAGGAGCTGCCTCAGCACTCAGAGGAGGGCTGATCAAAGAAGTCTGCTGGCATTACATAAGCATTCTCAGGAGAAGTGATTGGTATAACTGAGTTCTGTAAGATGTGTGATTATCAGCCCAGCAAAGCTGGAGATGAGATATGGGGAAAAGGAATCGACTCTTTAGGTGAATGGTCAGAAGTAGCTGTGCAAAGCAGAGGCAAGTGAGAATATGGCTTGTTTGGGGCACTGTAGAGATCTACTCAGGCTGGGAGATAGAAGTTTTAATGGGTTCATGAAGGCAAAGGAATGAGATGGTTGGACCACAGCAGGGTAAGACCAGATGAGAGCTACCAATTTTGAGGGTGAACTAAGGAGCAGCAGTGGAGAGAGAGAAAAGGGAACAGTCAGCACTGATTTGAGAGTAGTCAGCACTGATCTAAGTGCTTTAGTTATATTAACTCATTAAACTGCACAATAACTATGAAGTAGGCACTATTGGTTCCTTTTTTATGCAGGTTTTTTTTTTAATTTTTTTTTTTTAATTTCAACTTGCTTGTACATTCTTCTTTGTTTGAAGTACTCTTTTTTGTTGTTCATTTTCTTCTTCTTCTGGTGATGCTCGGCTGTTTTTGATGTTAGTAGAGACGGGTCTTACTCTGGCTCACTGCTGGTCATACTGGTCTCGAACTTCTGAGCTCAGGCAATCCACCTGCCTCGGCCTCCCACAGCGCTGGGACTACAGGCGTGAGCCACCACTTCCGGCCTTTTATGCAGGTTTTAAAAAAACTGATGCACAGAGAGGTCATGTAACTTGTTCAAGGTCACAGAGCTAGTAAAGTTATAGAGTAGTCCCCGACTCTTTAGTTCCACAGTCTACTGGTAACCAAAGTACTGTATGCTGCCTTGAGGGATGGAATCAGCAGGACATGATGACTGAATGTATGTAGGAGATTCAGTTCCATCTCTACAAGTTCATTATGCTCTTACAAATAATGGCACTTATGCTTGAAATTAATTAGAATAAGATGTGGTACATCTTAGGTACTTAGATTAGGGAATATAGAAGTTTGTTTAATCACTTAAGAGTTTTCACTTGTGCTGTCTTACCTCAGTTTATCCTCATTGTAACCCATTTTATAAGCGAAGAAACTGAGAATAAGTGACTCGACTCTAGAGTCACAGACCTAATGATTAGAAAGCCTAAATACAGGTCCTAGGTTTCCTGGCTCCTAGTCCCACATTATTCATCCTTAAATACTAAATGCAGTCTATCCTGAGCATGTAATTTCTTTAGGAAAGCAGTATATCTAGTTAAGCACTTGCTGATGGCTTCCAGTGTGCTAGCCAGGGTGCCAGCCAGTACATGTCCATTCCTAGAGAAGCTTTTTGGTCTTCAAGGGAATTTGTTTCAGGTAAGCACACACTGCTATAGAAATGCAGATGAGAGGCATGGAAGAAACAACCGAACGCTGCGTAGCTGTCCTCAAGGTTCCAAGATGTGAGCTACAAAGAGTAAATGTTTCATAAGGTCAAAATAGGGAGTATATGCCTTGCCAAGATTCTGTCGTTAGTTTTCTATGCAGATAAATAGTTTTTTGGCTTATTTTATTTGATACAAAATATATGTCTCTGGGTTCTAAGCATCGTGTTTTAAGATAAGGGTTATCTTGTGAGTATGCATGTTTGTATGGTCTAATTAGACAAAGAATTTAATTTACATATTATTGTTTTATTCTTTAACAGATGAAATGCACAGTTTAGCCTGCCAAGTGGTAAAAATGACTGGAGTAGGAGAAGTGGATTTTCTGACATTTGATCCTATAGCTAAAAGGGCAAAAACTGTTAAATATGATTTACAAGCTGTAGCTATCATTGTGGTAGTATTGAAACTGCTCTTTTTATTGGATGACAATTTTGAATGGTAAGTGTATGTTAATTTTATGAAAGGTAACACTTTATTGTGCAGTTCTTAATTTTTGAAGTGGCTAAGGAATAGCCGGGTGTTGTAGCGGGCGCCTGTCATCCCAGCTACTTGGGAGGCTGAGGCAGGAGAATCGCCGAAGCCCAGGAGTTGGAGGTTGCTGTGAGCTGTGACGCCGCGGCACTCTACCGAGGGCGATAAAGTGAGACTCTGTCTCAAAAAAAAGGCAGCTAAGGTAAAGAAAAATTGATTTGTTTTTACCTAATTATTGAGAATAAAGGAATTCATGTATTATCTCAATAGAAAATGGATGCTCTCCGTTGTTATAGAACATCGACTAGTAATGACTATTATTTCTTCCATGATACTTGACTCAGCTGTTTGTCAGTTGTTTAATCATGTTTTATTTCTATTATTCTTTAGGTAATAATGTTACTTGTTGCTCCACTGATTTTTGAATTTTAAAGTGTCATCATAAATCCTAAAGAATCATTCAGCACTTTACTGTTTTGCCTTTAGGCTCCTGGCACTCAAAGATTTTTAAAATTTACCCCCCCCCACCCCCCCAAATACCACCAAAGAATGACAGTGTTTAGAGTGTGCCTTTTTCCTCTGCTTCAGTGATTGCTTCTCCATTAAAATTTGGTGTCAGTTACTGTTCTACACTTTTCTCTTGGAAGAATTCAAAATTAACCATCCAAATATGTGATTTCTTTTTTTTTTTTGGCCAGGTCTGGGTTTGAACCCACCACCTCCAGCATATGGGGCAAATATGTGATTTCTAAATAAATTGACTTATTTTTTGTTATCTACAGGTCTTTGTCTAATCTTGCCGAAAAATATAATAAAAAGAACAAAAAAGGTACTAATTTTTTTTATCAAATTCAAAGTGCTTGTGATTGATGAATTAAATGATGCAATAAAAATAAGGAAGAAACTGAAAAATAGAATTGTACTCCTATACACACATATGTGTACAGAATGATTTTTTCATCTTATCATCTAATTATATTCGTAGGCTACTAAACAAGTCAGTGACTTTCTACTGTGTATAAGACCAGCCTATTTTTTATTCCCAGCTTCTACTCACCAGCCATGCTAATGGAATGCTCTTTCCTTCCTACCCTATAGCTCCCTTTAGTTCCCAACAAATTCCTCTTTATTCATCAAGATGCAGCATAAATATCACTTTTCTACCTGTTCTTCCCACCCACCCACTGCACACTGCTTCACCTCTTATCAAATCAGAACCAATCACTCCTGTCCAAAATTCTGCTAGATGTTTGATACAGTGAATTATAACTAACGGCCTCAGTGTATCTGTCCCTCATTAGATTTCTAATATTTGTAAAGTGCCTAGAAGAATATCTGGTATGTGATAAGTATATTCTAAGTGATAGACACACAAATAGGTAGTCGTGAGCTTCCAGACGAGGACCATATCTTCCTTTCTTAAAAAAAAAAAAAAAAAAAAATTTGTCTTCAGTGCCTAACATAGTGACTGGCCTGAGAGCAACTCAGTGAAATATGATGGAATATATGAATTCTTAAATTCAATTCTAATTTCTTAATGTTCTCACCAAGATTTACATTCATTGGTTTTAAAAGCTTGAGTTTAATGGTGGTGATCAGCTTGTGTGTTCTTTTCTGAGTATGTGCAAAATAAAATACTTCTTTCTGTACATTGTGTTGGCTTTACAGAGAGTGAAAGGTTGGACTAGCTATCTTATAATGTTCTTTCTCATATTGAAAGGTAGTAGTAGACTGTGTAGACATGTAAACACAGCACTTTGACCTCTGTGCCTTGAACACCTCGAATCTGTATTGTCATTCTCTCTGCTGACCACCACTCCTTGACTCCCTACATTATTGAGAAGGACATTTTGGTTAAGAGAAGTTGTGACTTACTCAATGTCAAAGAACCTTGAGTTCTATTAATTGCTATAGTTTTCCTTCTCTTTTTAATTTTGGTAGTTTCCTTTCTTCCAAGGCTGTATGGACTATAAGGTTGTATTAGATTAGATTATTATATTGGCCAGATAAAAAGATTATTTTTTTATTTTTTTTTTATTTTTTGGAGACAGAGTCTCACTTTGTTGCCTTCGGTAGAGTGCCATGGCATCACAGCTCATAGCAACCTCAAACTCTTGTACTTAAGCGATTCTCTTGCCTCAGCCTCTCAAGTAGCTGGGACTACAGGCGCCTGCCACAATGTCTGACTACTATTTTTGTTGTAGTTGTCATTGTTGCTTTAGCTGGCCTAGTCCAGGTTCGAACCCGCCAGCCTTGGTGTATATGGCTGACGCCCTACCCCGAACTATGGGCACCACCTCACCACTGCATCTTTTTTTTTTTTAAGAGACAGAGTCTCACTTTATTGCCCTCAGTAGAGTGCCGTGGTGTCACACAGCTCTCAGCAACCTTCAACTCCTGGGCTTAGGCAATTCTCTTGTCTCAGCCTCCTGAGCTGTGACTACAGGTGCCCACCACAATGCCTGGCTATTTTTGTGTTGCAGTTTGGCTGGGGCCAGGTTGGAGCCTGCCACCCTCGTATATGGGGCCAGTGCCTTACCCACTGAGCCACAGGAGCCGCCCTCACCACTGCATCTTGAACACACACTCCTACCAGCTATGCAACACAAGTTACTTTCTTATCTCTAGATAAGAATACTTTGAATAAGTATTAGGAAGTATATAGGAAGAGGAGCTGATGAAATTGGAAGTCTAAATTCAGCTATTGTAGTACCATTTCACACATTTATTAATCTTTTTTTTCTTAATTCATGTATTTGTCATATTGGAGCACTACCATGTGCCAGGCACGGGGCTGGGTATTAGGTTTGGGGGAGGAGGCAGCTCCTTTGTAGTGACATACAAAGTATATGTTCTGTTCTCGAGGAGGTTAATAGTCAAGTCTAGGAGTAACAGACATGTAAAAGATGATTTTGGCATAATCTAGTTGGAGCCACATTATAGGCAAGAACTTAAAAGGGTGATAGATTGCTCAATAGAGACTTATCAGAGTATGGAGACAGTGACTCCATCCATAATTTCTAAGAGCTCTTATGTAAGTCTTCAGCTACGTCAATGAATGAAGATTAAGATGAACAATATATATTATTATAATGTAAGTTATTTGGTTAATAATCTTAAATTTTCTCTCTTTCAGATAAGCCATGGTTTGATTTCAGAAAGTGGTACCAAGTTATGAAGAAAACTCTTGACGAGAAAAAATATAAATGGGAAGAAGCAAGGGCAAAGTATGTTATCTCCTTTGTTTTAAGATTCACCTACTTGATTTCTGTGTCTGTTACATCTGAAAGCTGAAGTTTGGACTCAGAATGGACTCAACAGCAATGCAACATTTTTATTTTTTAGAAATATTAGTCCTATATTCTAATCAACTTTTTTCTTTTTTACATTACTAACTAAACAGTAAATTCAATTTGGATTTCACCAGTGTTTCCATTAATGTCCTCTTTCTGTTCCAGGATCCAATCCAGGGTACCACAGTGTACTTTGCTATTAACTTTTACAATTTGCATGAGTCTCACCTGCATTTCTAATACTCCACCCTCCTCTCCTTTCTCAATTTGGTCATTTCTCATTTATGATTTCCAATATTAAAAAGATTACAAATGTCACTCTGTGACAGATTCATTGTGATAGAGTGGAAAAAGCATAGCTTTAGAGATAGTGCAAGGTTTGATCCTGACTGCATTACAGGCAAATACTTATCCTCTAGTTGAGACTTTTAGTCTCTGTGAGACTTTGAAGAAAAAGTTAACATCTGTCTATTTTATGTAAATTAACAATACTAATTTGATCAAGTAATTTTATTGATTTATTATTATCTTTTTTTTTTTTTTTTGAGACAATCTTACTATGTCACCCTCAGTAGAGTGCTGTGGCATGTCACAGCTCACAGTAACCTCAAACTCTTGGGCTCAAGCGATTCTCTTGCCTTCCACATAGCTGGGACTACAGGGGCCCACTATAATGCCCATCTATTTTTTGTTGCAGTTGTCGTTGTTGTTTAGGTGGCCCAGGCTGGGTTTGAACCCACCAGCCTCTGTGTATGTGGCTGGCGCCGTAACCACTGTGATACAGGCACCGAGCTTGATCAAGTAATTTTATATCCTTTGAGAAAAATCCAGGTTTCTCAAATTAGTTGAAATGATAATTTGTTCAGTTTCTTCATCATTAAAATAGAGATAATTCCCACTTATAGATTGTAATCAAGACCCAATTTTCACATTTCAGAGGTAGAATTAGATTATTTTTCTTCTGAATTTCAGAGGGCTTTTCAGTAGAGAAACAGATTCCCAGGGGTGGATAAAGCATCTCTGCCAAAGAGGGAGAAGAGATAGGTGTTAACTGGTCAGATTTGATGAACAGTGATAAAGAGGTGGAGGTGAGTTTATTCTGATTGTCTCAGGAAACTGGTCCTTTCTCTTCCCCACCTGAGAAAGAATGGCTCATTAGTCAGTAGGTCTCAATGGGCACAAGAATAGCAGTAAGAATAAGAGGATGTTCTATTTTCTTAGGTCATTGCAGAGAATCAGCCTTCCTATTTATGGTGCTGGCTGAGGTTAGTCCTAACTGATCTGAGAGGCAGGTATTCAGGGGTCATGCTGCTTAGGTGTCTCATTGGTGACAAGGTTTCCTTAGCCCAAACCAGCTTCTACTTCAAACATAGCGATTGGAGCCCCAATTCATATTGCAGCGGTGTAATCAGTTGCACATCTAAAAGTTACTGACTTTTAGCTACTTAGGAGAGATTTTAATGACCAAACTAAGTTAATCTAATAGTATCAGACATGATAGCTCACACCTGTAATCCTAGCATTTTGGGAGGCCAAGGTGTAGGAGGATTGCTTGAGGCCAGGAGTTGGAGACCATAAAAAATCAGCTGGGCATGAATGCACACACCTATAGTCATAGCTACTCAGGATTTATAAGGCCAGAAGATGACTTGAGTCCAGGAGTGCAAGGCTGCAGTGAGCTATGATTGTTAACCACTGCTCTCTAGCCTAGGCAAGACCCTGTCTGTAAGGAAGAAAGAAGGTAGGTCAAGATATAAAATGGCATTTCCTCTTACTAAAATCCTACTTAATAGAGTATGTGCTATGGGCTAATACAAAGTGTAAATCACTACTAACTAATGGTTAGCACAAGCCTCTGTGCATGATGGTCACCTATTCATTTCATCCCACTCCACCCCCATATTAACATAAATTTCTAATTTTTATCTCTGTTCTGAATATCATCATTCATGTTATCAGATAACTTTTTTTTTTTTGAGACAGTCTCACTCTGTTGCAGAATAGTTGAAAACCTAAAAACAGCTTAAAAGACTGCTTTGATGGCTTCCTTTTGTCGTAGATGTTGAGAAGTACATGAAAGACTTTTTTTAATTCAGTAGATTTAGTAGATACAATTTTTTTTTTTTTTTTTTGGTGCACAGATGAATTGTATAGTAGTGTCAGAGCTTTTAGTGCACTCGTCTCCCAAATAGTATATATTGTACCCAGTAGGTAATTTTTGATCCCTCATCCATGTCCCACTTTCTCCTTTTCTGAGTCTTCAGAGTCTATTGTGCCATTCTGCATGACCTTGTATACCCATTGGTTAGCTCCCACTTCTAGGTGAGTACTTGTGATATTCATTTTTCCATTCCTGAAATACTTCACTAAGGATAATAGCTTCCAGTTCCATCTAAGTTACTATATGAGAGATAGAATTTCATTCTTCTTTGTGGCTAAGTAGTATTCCTCTGTGTGTGTGTATACATACCACATTATCAACTCATGAATTGATGGGCACTTAGGTTGATTACATATGAAATGTGCTGCAATAGACATGTTTGTACATTTTTTTCTTTTTAATGACATTTTTCCCTTGGGAAGATACCCAGTAGTGGGATTGCTGGATTGAATAGTAGGTGTCCTTTTAGTTCTTTAAGGAATCTCCATACTATTTTCCATAGAAGTTGTACTGATTGCTAATATCTATCATTTTTAAATTTTTTAATAATGGCCATTCTTACTGGCAAGGTGGTTATCTCTTTATGGTTTTAATTTGCCTGATTATTAGTGATGCTGAGTATTTTTTCATGTTTGCTGGCCATTCGTATATCTTCTTTTGAAAAATATTCATGTCTTTTGCCCACTTTTTAATGAGGTTATTTGTTTTTTATTTTTCTTACTGATTTGTTTGAGTTCCTTGTAGATTCTGGATATTAGTCCTTTGTCAGACATATGGTTTTGTGAATATTTTTTCCCATTCTGCAGGTTGTCTGTTTACTCTGTTGATTATTTCTTTTGTTGTGCAGAAACTTTTTATCTTAATTTAGTCTCATTTATTTATTTTTGGTTTTGTTGTATTTGCCTTTGGAGTCTTACTCATAAATTTTTTGCCTAGGCCAATGTCCAGGAAAATTTTTCTAAGTTTTCTTTTGTATAGTGTCAGATATTAATCCATCTTGAGTTAATTTTTATGTATGATGAGAGACAGGAATCTGGTTTCTTTCTTCTGCACGTAGTCCTCCAATTTTCCCAGCACCAATTATTGAATAGGGAATTCTTTTCCCCAATCTATGTTTTTGTCTGCTTTGTCAAAAATCACTTGGTTGTAAGTGTATGGTTTTATTTGTAGGTTCTCTTTTTGGTTCTGTTGATCTATGTGTCTGCTTTTATATTAGTGCCATGCTGTTTTGATTACTATAGCCTTTTAGTATAATTTGAAATCTAGTAATGTGATGCCTCTTGATTTGGTTTTTTGTTTTGTTTTTGTTGTTGTTTTGGTTTTTAATTTTCCTTAGCTATTCAGGCTTCTTATTCTATATGAAATTAAGAATTGTTTTTTCTAATTCTAGGGAAAATGACATTGATATTTTGATGAGAATTGCATTAAAACTATAAATCACTTTGGGCAGAATAGACATTTTAACAATATTGGTTCTTTACATGGAGGAAAATTTTAAAGCCCATGCAGAAGGTCTCTGCAACCTTTTGAGTTAGGCATATGATTCTTAGATATTGATACCAAAAGCATGATTTATGAAAGAAAAAAAAAATTGATAAATTAGACCTCATCAGAAGTAAGAACTTCTCCACAAAAGACACTTAGGAGAATAAAAAGCCACAGAGTAGGAAAAATTGTATATTGCATATCTGATAAATTGTATAAATTGCATATCTGATAAAGAATTTATATCTAAAATATATAAAGCAGCCTGGCGCCCATAGGACAGTGGTTATGGCACCAGCCACATACACCAAGTCTGGTGGGTTCAAACCCAACCCAACAATGATAAACAACAATGATAACTGCAACAAAAAATAGCCAGGCACCTGTTGTTACAGCTACTTGGGAGGCTAAAGCAAGAGAATCACTTAAGCCCAAGAGTTTGAGCTTGAGTTTTGAGCCCACAGCTATGAGCTATGACACCATGACACTCTACCGAGGGCTACATAATGAGATTCTACCTCAAAAAATAAAATAAAATAAGAATGATCATACAATAAGAAAACAAGCTCAATTTTTGAACAGACACTTTACCAAAGGTGATATATAGATGACATATGAAGAGATGTTTAACATTATTAATTAACTCATTTATGCTTCGTGTTCCATTGTAGGAATAGTAGTGACGTGGGAGTTATTTATATCCTGCTGCTCAAGGTCATCACCAAGTTCTGATTTTTCACACGTCTTCCTCCCCAGAGTACCTGTTATCACGTGGTATACAGAGTTAGTCACTACTGCAGATACTTGCATCCTGGGAGCTGGTCAAAAAGCCATTCAAAAAATTCAAAACTTTTAGCCTCTGACGTGAATGGATTAATAGGGAAATTTAAATTAAAAGCACAATGAGATACCATTACACACTAGTTAGCATGGCTAAAAATAAAAACTGACCATCCAAATGTGGGAATGCAAAATGGTATTGCTATTTTGAAAATTTTGGCAGTTTCTCATAAAGTTAAACATATACTTATACTATCCAGTATTTTTCACTCCTAGATATTTACCCACATGAAAACTTAAAACATGCAAAAATCTGCAGTTTCTCATAAAGTTAAACATATACTTATACTATCCAGTATTTTTCACTCCTAGATATTTACCCACATGAAAACTTAAAACATACAAAAATCTGCATAGTAATATTTATAGTGGCTTCATTCATAACTGCCCCAAACTGGTAGCATTCCAGGTGACCTTCAGCTGGTGAATGGATAAACTGTGGTATGTCCATACAGTGGAATGCCATTCAGCAATACAAAGGAACAAACTTACGATACATTTGACAATATGAGTGAATCTGAAATGCATTATACTAAATGAAAGTCTCAAAAGGTTACATATGATTTCATTTTAATTACATTCTGGAAAAGGCTAAACTATATACAGACAGAAAAACAGACTAGTGGTTGCCCAGAATCAAGGGTGTTGCCCAAGATCAAGGGTGTAGAGAGAGGGATTGATAGTTGGGGTGTGGCAAAGGTGGTTTGGAGTGATGGGACTGTTCAGCCTAGTAATTGTGAATACACAACTGTATGTTTTTGTCAATGCTAGCAGAACTACACTGAAAAGAGTGAATATTATCATATGTAAATGTTTTTGTTGTTGTTGCAGTTTGGCCGGGGCTGGGTTTGAACCCCCACCCTCTGTATATGGGGCTGGTGCCCTACTCAGTGAGCCAGAGGCACCACCCTATCATATGTAAATTATACCATAATTTTTATAAATGGGGAAAGAAATCGCGTCAAGACAGAAAGGAAGCATACAAACACTTCTATCTGGGAAACAAGACCTTTGTGGCATGTCTCTGTTTTTGTAACTTTATATAATGGGAAAGAGGTAGGAAAAATAAAGTAAATTTTTGAGAAAATGTGTCAATAGTGGTATCTAAACAGTGGATGGTTGAAGTGTTTTTTTTGTTGTTGTTGTTGTTTTCTTTTTGGCCGGAGCTGGGTTTGAACCCAAACCCACCACTCCGCCATATGGGGCTGGCACCTTACTCCTTTGAGCCACAGGGCCACCCTGAAGTGGTTTTTTGTTGTTGTTGTTGTTTGTTTGTTTGTTTTGAGACAGAGTCTCACTATGTTGCCCTTGGTAGAGTGTTGTGGCGTCACAGCTCACAGCAACCTCCAACTCTTGTGCTTAAGCGATTTTTTGGCCTCAGCTCCCAAGTAGGTGAGACTACAGACACCCACCACAATGCCCAGATATTTTTTGGTTGTAGTTGTCATCGTTTGGCAGGTCCAGGCTGGGTTTGAACCCGCCTGTCCATGTACATGGCTGGCACCCTAGCCACTGAGCTACAGGTGCCAAGCTGGAAGTGTTTTATTTTAGATCACCTTTTCCATTCTCTGGGCATATGACCCTAAGGAAGTGATTATGCCTCTTTGGTTATAGCATAATTGCAACCCATGTAAATGCTTAAGACACTTTTGCCTAAATTGGTATTCATAGGGCATGATTAGACTATTTAGGGGACTTCTTGATCCTTTCAGATTTGTTACTTTCATTACTTAAAAAGATCAATAACAAAAAGACACTTTAAAGAATCATAGACTCATTTACTATTTTATTTTTATTTACTTACTTTTTGTTTTTAAGAGATGGAATCTTACTTTATTGCCCTCGGTAGAGTGCCGTGGTGTCAGCTCACAGCAACCTCCAGCTCTTGGGCTTAAGTGATTCTCCTGCCTCAGCCTCCCAAGGAGCTGGGACTACAGGCTCCTGCTACAACGCCCCGCTATTGTTTTTGTTGCAGTTTAGCCAGAGCTGGGTTTGAACCCAC
The DNA here is from genome assembly GCA_963574355.1 of Loris lydekkerianus. Classification (NCBI taxonomy): domain Eukaryota; kingdom Metazoa; phylum Chordata; class Mammalia; order Primates; family Lorisidae; genus Loris; species Loris lydekkerianus. The sequence continues at coordinate 13,166 of CAUYPK010054104.1, read as the reverse complement.
CACCCTCGGTATATGGAGCTGACGCCCTACTCCTTGAGCCATAGGCACTGCCTACTTTGATTCATTTTAAATGTGATATGGTTTATTAAAATTTAGTTTTACATAATTTTCAGGAAGTATATAGTATTGATTACATCTCTTTTGCTCCCTGATGATTAGAAAAAATTTGTTTCTGTTCTTAACATTTTAAATCACTGGAAATTCAAAGTAAAAAGTTAACATCTGTTTTATGTATAGTTCTTAAGTTAGTTAAAATGATTATTTGCTACCATAATATTACTAAAATGTATACTTTTATGTATATTTTCTTTCCTAGCATTAAAAATGAGTGGTGAAAAAATACCAATTGTAGAATACTACTAGATTTTAAAAAATGTTTATTTCTGGCTTTTTATTCCTTATTATTTTCTTTTCTACGAAGTTGAGATATATTTCTTGAGAGTCCACTGGCTGGGTATTTTGTCAAACAGCAGCTGAGTCCCAACTATGTGTCATTCCATGCCAACACTAGGGGCATAAAGACAACTGTAATAGTCTTTGCCTTTGAGAACCTCCTTAAGTTATTGCTCAAGGTCGTACCACTAGAAAGTGGTTGGCTCGGCGCTCGTAGCTCAGTGCGTAGGACGCTGGCCATGTACATACACCAAGGCTGGTAGGTTCGCGCCTGGCCCGGGCCTGCTAAACAACAGTGACAACTGCAGCTGCAACAACAACAACAACAACATAGCTGGCGTTGTGGCGGGCGCCTATCATCTCAGCTACTGGGGAGGCTGAGGCAAGAGAATTGCGTAAGCCCAAGAGTTTAAGATTGCTGTGATGCTACAGCCCTCTACTGAGGGCAACATAGTGAAACTCTGTCTCAAAAAAAAAAAAAAAAAAAAAAGTGGCATAGCCAGGTCCTCCGATTCAATATTCCTGTCACTACACTGCCTCTCAAAACAAGAAAATGGCCTGAGATCAAGAAAAGGTAGACCTATTTTTTATTATAAATTATGAGAAAAGTCCTCTTCTTTAGGGAACTCACAGGTAATGAAAATAAGAGTAAAGATGAAGATTGTTATTTTCATTCCAGAGTAGGAGTATCTATCTGGCAACGTTTAGAACCAGAAATAGGACATGTCACTTCTCTTTGGCCTGAGTTCAGGGCTGGTAACCCCTTATCAATAGGAACCCACATTACCCTTACTTAGTCTTTGTCCTGGAGGGAACCCCAAGGTCCAGATCAATCCAGGATCTCCCTTGTACAGACCAACCTACATACCCTGCCATAGACAAGAATACGTTGAATCAATGAAGAGACTGTTAGGACTGTGTTGTCCTAGAATCCAAATCTTTCCTCCTCATTTATACCAGGAATAGAATAGATTTCCTGGTGTCAAGTGTCAGACAGTCCGGCACTTACTGTTCACTCTATATATGAGTTGTCAGCTACCACTGACTTCAGCAAAAACACAGCTGGGGCAAAGGCAAGGGGGAACAGTTGTTTCTTAGGTGGCTGCACTTTATAAGAATGAACAGTAAGGATGAGGCGAACCATTTCTGTATTTTTTGTATCATTAATAGCTTCTCCAAGATCATCAGGTGCTGGGAGGCCTTTAAGGAGGAACACACCATTCCACTGGCCTGTTTTCTGTCAGTGTTTCCTTCCAGGCCATGAGCTCAGGAGACTGAGTAGACACGTGCCAATAGGCCCTTCTGGACCAGAAGTATTATACTGACTATCACAAATTTTAGATATTGCTTTAGAGGAGCTGTTCTCTGAAATACATTTAGGTCCATTTCATCTCCATGCTGCTCCAACTGTTTTTCTACCTTGTACAGGTATATGTGGAAAAGTGAAAAGCCACTCTACTACTCATCCATTGACAAACCCGTAGTATATAAAAGAAGAGGTGAGTTGAATTTTCTCTTGTTAATACCAAGTAATAACACAATTGAGAAAAGGTAAATATCTGGACTTGAAAAGTCTGTGTATGACTTGGCACCTGTAGCTCAGTGGCTAGGGTGCCAGCCATATACATTGAAGCTGGAGGGTTCAAATCCAACCTGGGCCTGCCAAACAACAATGACAACTATTACCAAAAAAGAGCCAGGCATTGTGGTGGGCGCTTGTAGTCCCAGCTACTTGGGAGGCTGAGACAAGAGAATCACTTAAGCCCAAAGTTTGAGGTTTCTGTGAGCTGTGATGCCACAGCACTCCACTGAGGGTGACATAGTAAGACTCTGTCTTAGGGAAAAAAAAAAAAGTAAAAGAAAACTGTGAGTACATGGGCAGCGCCTGTAGCTCAGGTTCGAACCCAGCCTGGGCCTGCTAAACAACAATGACAGTTGGAACAAAAAAATAGCCAGGTGTTGTGGTGGGCACCTGGAATCTCAGCTACTTGAGAGGCTGAGGCAAGAGAATCGCTTAAGCCCAAGAGTTTGAAGTTGCTGAGAGCTGTGACCTCATGGCACTCTACCAAGGGCGACATAAAGAGACTGTCTCAAAAAAAAAGAAAGAAAAGTGTGAGTACGTAAGTGTTTTTTTTTTTTCACTTTTTAAATCAATGTTTCATTGCATATATATACCCAAAGGAGTGTCATCCTGTGCAAGAAACCCCCGTAGGGCTCTCTTTTAGGAACATGCCATTATTCAAAACGTAGCCAAACTTCCTGCCAAATTCTAAAATCCTACACTTCTATGACTTTTAGAATTCTTTGTAGAATTGCCCTTAGATTATATATTCTCCCCCCCACCCCCAATTATGGCCAGATGTTGTACCTTCTGGCTGTAATCCCAAAACTTTGGGAGGCTATGGTAGGAGGATTATTTGAGGCAGGAGTTCAAGACCAGCCTGGACAACTTAGAGAGACTCAGTCTTTACAAAAAATAATATTTCAGGTGTTGTGGTGGGTGCCTGTAGTCCCAGCTACTCAGGAGGCTGAGGCAAGAGAATTGAGCCCAAGAGTTTGAGATTGCTGTGGGCTATGATACCACAGCACTCTACCAGGCATGACAAAGTGAGACTCTGCCTCAAAAAAAAAAATTTGCTGGGGATGGTGGCATGCACCTATACTCCCCACTACTTGGGAGAATAAGGCAAAGGGATTGCTTGAGGCCAGGACTTCAAGTCTGCAGTGAGCTAAGATTGCACCACTGAACTCTGGTCTGGGTAACAGAGCAAGACCCTGTCTAAAAATAAATATTAAAAAAAAGAAAAAGATAGATAGTGGTAGAATATACATCAAATTACCATTTCATTATTTTAAGGTAGGTCCCCCCATGCCCCTCATCCAGTTTTAGTTTCCCCTAATGTTACTTTCTTACATTACCATAGTACATTTGTCAAAACTGAAAAACCAACATTGGTATGTTTCTATCAAGCAAACTCCAGGCTTTATTTGTAATTTAACAATAGTTTTTATTTTACTCCTTTCCTTTTTTCTCCATTTCCAGAAATGGTGGTGAATCTGCAAAAACAATTTAGCACATTGGTTGATTTGGCACCAACTGTTGAAAAAAAAAATCCCTCAAGTTTTCAGTTTAACTGGACTGAAGAAGACAATGATAGAACTTGTTTCCATGGACACAGCCTCCAGGGAGTCCTGAAGGAGAAAGGCCAGTCACTGCTAACCAAGAATGCCTCCTATTGGCTTAGTACACAGAAATTCTGTAAAGGGTATGTAATACTTTTAGAAAAAGTCACATATAATTTAAGCAGTTGACTATAATAACTGCCAGATAAGTTATTTGTTGACCTTATAGTCAAGAAAATCAGAATTATCATTTGAGTCTTGTGTCAGAGTTTTAGGAAAGCTGGTGAAAATAAGAAAAGTTGATGTAGCATAGTTAGCACAAATTGGTCCCCTACTGCTGGATTAACCTGCAGTGGAGCAGCCCAGCAATAGAAGTAATGATGAATGTTCATCATGAGTGAACAGTATTTTTTAGTACATATTATTTCTTTTTCTGAATAAGTTACATATACTATGTCCTTTTACCTTTTAATATTGTATTTCCTAAAAATAAGGATATTATCTTAAGTAACCACAGTATCGGTATCAAATTCATGGAATTTAATATTGATATGATAACTTTATCCAGACAATATTCCCCAACAGTCCATATTCCCCAACAGTGCTCTTTTTGAGGTGGGATCAAGTTCAGAATAGATAAGGCATTTGTTGATATTTTTCTCTTTAGTCCTGTCTATTCTGATGTTCCTCAGCCTTTTTATGTCTTCATGACATTAACCTATATTTTTCCAAAATATCAGGTATTTTATAAAATGTTTCTCAGGATAGTTGTGTGTGGTGCTTCCTCATGTCCAGAGTCAGGCTCTACATCTCAGACCAAAATAAGCTCTGTGTCCTCCTTCTGGTATTGCTTCTCAGGGCATGGCGTCTGGAGACAGGTGTCCATTTGCCCCTACGATGTTAATACTGATCACTTGGTCAAGGTAGTGTGTGGTTTTTCCACAGTATGGAAATGACTGTTTTTTCCCCTTGCAACTTATATCTCTGGGGAGACTTTTGAGCAGCCAAATACCCTATTCCTCATTAAACTTTGCCCACTTGATTTTATGTTTCATGTTTAGATTCTTGCTTCTTATCTACTGAATGTGGGCATGTGACATCTAGTCTATAAAGTATGCTTTTATGATTATTGAGTCTGAATCAAGTGGGATTAAAGGTAGAAAACTGTATTAAGCAAAGTAATCTATCTATATAGGATGCAGTGAAAACGCTGTAGTATCCAAATAGTAAGGCACACAAGCTTTCAGCTCACATCAGGCTTAATGACCACGTCTCTGGCACACTGGTTATACTGCATCCTCAGTGCCAGCTACTAGGGAGTCTAACATGGGAAGATCCCTTGAGCCCAGGAGTTCTAAGTTACAGTGGGCTATGATTGCATCGCTACATGGAGCAAGACCCTGTCTCTAAAGGAGGACCAAAAAATCCAGTTTAGATACATTTGTAATGATTAAGGAACAGCACTGTCAGCTGGGCACAGTGGCTTACGCCTGTAATCCTAGCATTCTGGGAGACCGAGGCAGGTGTATCACTTGAGCTTACAAGCTCGAGACCAGTCTGAGCAAGAGTGAGACCCTACGGGAGGCTGAGGCAAGAGAATTGCTTAAGGAGGTTGCTATGAACTGTGATGCCACAGCACTCTACCAAGGGCGACAAAGTGAGACACTGTCTCAAAAAAAAAAAAAAAAGAGTGAGACCCTATCTGTACTAAAAATGAGGCAAGAGGACCGCTTAAGCCCAAGAGTTTGAGGTTGCTGTGAGCTATGACGCTACAGCACTGCTGAGTGTGACAAAGTGAAAGTATGTCTCAAAAAAAAAAAAAGAATAGCACTGTCTGAATCACAGCAACAGCAAAAGGCCAGCACCCCCACCCACAGATGTCTTTGCATCTGAGGTGATATCTTCCTTTGCCGTGTTCAGTATAATGGCTTTCCAGATTTTAAGATTTCATCAAGAGGAGAAAAGGCTGTAGTCCTGGCCAGTGAGGAGTGCTTCACAAGGCCCCTGGTGAAGGTAGCTTGCTGCCATGGGGCTCCTTCCTCCCTCCGCTACACAAGTCGGTCCTGAGTATCTGGGGTGATCTGTACCTTCATGCTGCTTCACAAGGCACGTGAGTGGGTATGTGGATGCTCTTAGATTTAACACAGTGACTTATAACTAGACGTTGGTGTAGTCAGTTATCAAACAGCTAAGATTTTTTCTCGGCACAAACTATAAGCTAAATTCTTCAGTATCAATTAAGTTTCAGTAATACCATGACTTTATGCACCAAATTTATCTGTCCACCCTAGTTTAGACCACAACCTCAAACCTCAGAGTAAGCAAAAAAGGCTTCTACTAACCAATAAAAACATCACTGAGACCATGAGTAAAGTTTATGCGCTTTTCTCAGAGAACCCCATAGCCCCTCACTCAGAACCTACCAACTCCACTCTTATGCTGAGTTGTCTCATTTCCAAACTCCCAGCCATCAAAGACACAGCAGAGGAGGGGTCTGAGAGGTCTCTGCTGATAGCCATCTTGACAGCAAACCTAAATGACATCCTCTGACAAACAGTAGAAGAGCCAGCGTCAGAATCCAAACCAGACAAAGGAACTCAAATGACAGTGATTTGAAGTTCATCCATAACATCCGGTTCATGACTCTATTTCACTAGAGGAGCTGGAACTTCAGCACAGAGTATGCCCCAGGGTGCTATGTGCATTCTCTTTGGGTTTGTTTCTCATAGCCAAATTTTCTAATAGTTCTACAATAAAAACAGATAACTTGTAATAATTGTAAACACTAAAAATGATTATGTTGAATATGCTATTTAAGATAACCAAGTAATATATAACTTAGTTTTTAAAGATTTCCACCAAAATTTTAATAATGAAAGTTTTTGATACTTATGGGAGCAGATCTGAAGCTATGCAGAGAATTTTGTTATGCAGAAGGACTCATTTTGGAGGGTTCAGAGGAGATAAATTTTACCATAAAATAATTTCAAGAACACTTAGACCTTGGGAACTAAGCAGAGGAAGTCCACAAGAGCACTTCAGATGTGGGAAGTTGTTTATTCTTCCTACCTGGGGCAGAGCTAACGATGGCAGTGAATTGAAATGCCCTTACTACTCTGCATTTATAGAAGTCTCCATCTCTAATTAGGTCAGTTCTGACAATTGGCCAGGTCAAAAGAGCTGTCATAGGAACTGGCTATGAAGCAGTTCATGTGTCCAGTGGTTTTCTAGTTGTATTCTCCAGGAACTGGAGGTGCTTTGGCTGTCCCACAAAAATTTGGTTTGAATTTTTAAAAGTTTATGTTTAACTATTTATTAAAACTATAGTAAAAAAAAATCATACTAAAATATGTCATATGTTGGCTTGGCACCTATAGCACAGTGGTTATAGCGTCAGCCACGTGCACCAAGGCTAGCAGGTTCAAACCCAGCCCAGGCCAGCTAAACAACAACAACTGTAACAACAACAACAGCAAAAGAAAAAAAAAAAAAAATAGCCAGGCACTGTGGCAGGCGCCCGTAGTCCCAGCTACTTGGGAGGCTGAGGCAAGAGTATCACTTAAGCCCAAGAGTTTGAGGTTGCTGTGAGCTATAACACCACGTCACTATGTCCTGAGGGGGACATAGTGAGACTCTGTCTCTTAAAAAAATAAAATATAAATAAATAAATAAAATAAAAGTCCTGGTGTTTCATACTAAATTTGTATGCTTTTTTTCCTGGTATAGAAATAGAGCTTTCCTTATGGTCCCAGAGTAAGAGAAACAATACTTTCACCCTTTTTCTGGTAACATTTTGTCTGAAAGAATCTCTCTAAATACAGCTGAAACTAAAATATCAGAAAAGTAGAAAAACAAGAGGCCACCGTATTGGCAAAAATTACTTTAAATGGCTTATATTTTATCTTTTTTTTTGAGACAGAGTCTCAAGCTGTGGCCCTGGGTAGAGTGCCGTGACGTCACAGCTCACAGCAACCTCAAACTCTTGGGCTCAAGCGACTCTCTTGCCTCAGCCTCCCAAGTAGCTGGGACTAGAGACACCCACCACAACGCCCAGCTATTTTTTTGTTGCAGTTGTCATTATTGTTTAGCTGGCCTAGGCCGGGTTCCAACCCACCAGCTCTGGTGTATGTGGCTAGTGCCCTACCCACTGGGCTACAAGCACCACCCTTACGTTTGATCTTTATTAGGCCATTCAATGAACAGATATTTGAGGCTTCAAAATTTCCTACCAGGGAACCTGGTAGGATATTGGCTTTGTTGCGTATTATTACTTAAAATAGCCTTAAGGTTGACTTTAAATGAAAACAAAAAAACAAGTTAATTTTAAAGGAGTATATGGGGAGTGAACATTTTTGAGCTGTTACTATTAAGCCTCGGGTCACATGCTTAATATATATTCTTCTTTAATATTTTTATCAATCCTATGAACTGTGAGTACTGTTTGTGGGGGGAGGTATTTTGTTTTTACTGTTTACAGATGAGAAAAGCAGGAGTAATTATCCATAGTCATAGCTGATTGGTGGCAGAGCTTTGTGTTACAAACATAGATGTTCAGGAATTTAGGATCATATATGTTATATAAATCATAATATCTCAAAGTTTGTAGCTTCTATATGTTATTTGATTTCTTATTTTTTTAACTTTATTATGGGCAATTTCAAGTATACTCAAAAATAGAAATAATGATGTAAAGAACCCTCCTGTCTCCATCACCCACCAACAGTAGTTACAACATAACTGGACTTGTTTCACCCAGACCCAACTCACTTCTTCACCCTGTGCCCCTCACTATTTGGAAGCAGATTCCCAAAGCCATAATATTTTTTAAAATAAAGGCATACTACTATTAATTAGGCATTAAAAAATTACCGTATATACTCAAGTATAAGCCGAGTATTTCCCGGCACAAAATTTGTGCTGAAAAACCCGAACTCAGCACAAATTTTGTGCTGAAAAAACTCGGCTTATACTCAAGTATATACGGTAATACTAATTTCTTAATATTATCAAATGTACGGTCAATGTTTAGATTTTTCCCAGTTGTCATATAATATTCTAATGAGTTTAACTCAATCCAAATAAGGCCCATATGTGTTCCAAGTGGTTGGTTTTAGCCTAATGGTTCTCAACCTTCCTAATGCTGTGGTCCTTTAATACAGTTCCTGTGGGTCGTGACCTACAGGTTGAGAACCGCTGGTGTAGCCTTTAAGTGTTTTAGTTCACAAGGTCCCCTTTTTTTTCTCTCTCTTTCCTTTGTACCCTTTTACAATGTACTTGGTGAGTAATCCAGGTCACATGTGTCCTGTAAAATTTCCCATAGTCTACATGCTGATGACAACCAAATGATAATGTTTGACCTGTTCCTCTGTTCCTTGATTGCCTATCATTTGATATAGTTAGAGATTGACAGTTAGCATTAATTACAGTGATTAGATTCAGGTTTGACTATGTTCAGTCAACTCTTTTTTCTGTAATGCATATAGGATTGCAAAGCTACATTATAAAGCCTGATTTCTTATTTTGGGTGAGAGTTGGGGATTATTTGTTTCCTTTAGTTTATTTTAAAAAATATGTTCAGAATCTCTCCTTGTGGGCTTTTGTTTGCTTTGACCAAGGTAAGAAGGTGGAGTAGTGACCCATCTGGAGTGGAAGAAACTCTGAGTGAGGAGTCCTGAGACCCAGCTCCCAGCACCATCTGTGTCCCTTGCATGGTGGCCATGGACACTGTGAAAATTTTTCCTCTGTAGAGTTAAGGAGTATTACCAAATTGTTCTAAATTTCCTTCCAACTCAGAATACTGTTTTAAACCTGATCACATATATTTGCTCATTTATCTGGAGTAAGTTCAAGTGTTATGTATGCATTTCTGAATAATCATTTAAAGAGAGCTTAATGGCCGGGCATGGTAGCTCACGCCTGTAATCATAGTACTCTGGGAGGCTGAGGCAGGAGGATTGCTTGAGCTCACAAGTTCAAGACCAGCCTGAGCAAAAAGTGAAACTCTGTCTCTACTAAAAATAGAAAAACTGAGGCAAGAGGATCTCTTGAACCCAAGAGTTGGAGGTTGCTGTGAGCTATAACACCATGGCACTCTACTCAGGGCGACAGCTTAAGACTCTATCTCAAAAAACAAACAAAATAAAGAGAACTTACTATTTTTTCTTTTCTTTCTAGCTATTGTAAACATCTGACAACCTATGAAGAATCAAATTTTTCTCTGAGTTACCAGTTTATACTAAATCTCTTCTCCTTCCTGCTAAGAATAAAGACCTCCTTACTCCATGAAGAAGTGAGCTTAATTGAAAAGAAACTGTTTGAAAGAAAATACAGTAGAACAAAAAAGAAATCTAGAAGATCCAAGAAAGCAAGAAGACATTGAAAAAGAAGAAATAGAAACTACTTTAATAGTAATAATCATGTCAAATTGTAATATGACATTTCAAAGTATTAAGGAAAATATAATTTTATTGCATTACATACACATTCTTACATGTATACATATGTATTAAAATGTGTATAAAACTTTATACTATAAAACAGGTGAGCTGTGAATTCATTTTTTAAATTATGAATATTCTTTAAGAAAGTTAAAATAGTAATTATGTAATAGTACCCAGAAATTTTTATTGCATTTTAAGGGTAAATTTACTTTTTAAACTAGTTCACTTTCTTATTCTTCATACCACAAGTTAAATCCAAGATCAAAGATCTAAACATTATAATATAAACATTATAAATATAAAAGTATTAGAATAGGGCAAGTATGAACGTTTTGATGATCTTGGAACAGGAAAGGACTTTCTAAGCAGGCCTCACACCCAGAAGCCAAAAGGAAGAGATTGATAATATGACTACCAAGCAACAACAAAGTTTTAATTGGGAAAACTGGGAAAATTCATTTGTAGCACAGGATATACAAAGAAATAATTTCTTTAATGTATCAATAACTCTTGCAAAGCAGTGGGAAAAAGACAAGCTAAGCAAGAGATAGGGAAAGGTAGTTTTCTTTCTTTCTTTCTTGTTTTTTTTTTTGGAGACAGAGTCTCAAATTGTTGCCCTAGGTAGAGTGCTATGGCATTACAGCTCACAGCAACCTCAAGCTCTTGGGCTTAAACAATTCTCTTGCCTCAGCCTCCCATGTAGCTGGGACTACAGGCGCCTGCTACAACGCCTGGCTATTTTGTTGTTGTTGTTGTTGCAGTTGTTTTTAGCTGGCCAGGGCTGAGTTCCAACCCCCACCCTTGGTGTGTGTGGCTGGCGCCCTGCCAACTAAACTACAGGCACCGCCAGGAAAGGTAGTTTTCAAAAAAAAAAGAACTATAAAGATCAAACCAAACAGGGTATTCAATTATATTTAAGGTTATTTCTCACATAGTTGGCAAAGATTATAAAGATTTATAATACTGGATATTGAAAAAGCAGGCATTCTTGCTTAGAGTTCATTTATTTATGCAACAGATACTGAGCAACTTACGTGTTTCAGGCATATTCTATGTAGGTCACTACAATAGTCGCTATGAAAGTTTTGAGACAGACTGCGTTACAGTCCATCATCCAAGAAACAGCAGCATCCTTTCTGATTCATCTGTGCAAGTTTCAACTTGCTCGGGTTATGGATGATGCTGGGAGGGTTTCATTTCTGTTCATCCGCACAGATTTTACATTTTTTGAGTTTTGTATATCTCAAAACAATAATGACCTACTGAGGACACATCATTGAACAAGATCCCTGCCTTTAAGGAGCATATGTTCTAATTGGGTGGAAGCAGATAGTAAAGAGTGTAATTTGGGGAGAATGAGTGAAATACAGTGAAGAAAAAACAAGGGAAGGGATAAAGGGAGCCTGAGGGAGAAACCCCTGGGCAGACCAGACGAGGACGAAGCATAATGGAGGGAGTGAGCCACGTGGCTCTGTCCATATCCAGGAGATCATTCCAGGCAAGGGAAGAAGAGCTGAGGCTCAGGAGCAGCGGACTGTTCAGTGGCAGCCAGGGCATTGTGGCTGAAGGGGGAGCAGGAGAGCAGATGGGGTGGATGAGTATGCTCTCAGGCGTGTAAGGACTTTGGCTTTTATCCCAAGTGTGCCACAGGAAACCACTGGACAATTTTAAATGAAAGACTGATGTGATACATCCTATGTTATGAAAGTATCCCTTTGATGACCGGTGAACAGCTTGTACCGGGCATGGGCAGAGGTGGAGGGGCCACTTTGCACTGGCTCAGGCCACAGAGTGCTTTGGACTAGAGTGATCACAGTGGAAAGAGCAAGAAGAGAGTTGATGCAGTTTAAGTGTTGAATAAATAAGGGTTTACTGATGAGTTGCTTGTGGGGTATTAGAAAAAAACTCCTTTAAGATTTGCTTCCTGAGCAATTGAGTTAAGGTACTATATGTGAGATGGGGCTGTTTTAATTGCCTCTTATAAACACTGCTGTCAGAGAAGTTATCCTGTCATTGGGTTTTGTAGATGGCTGACCACATGGTATCCGACACTGAACAGATGAGACGGACAGCAGTTTATTAATCACATGTACTCATACCCTGGGGAGGACTCAGCACCCTACACTGGGAACTCAGTTGTGTTTCAGACATAATGAATTTGAGATGCCCATTAAATGTTTGAAAGATGTCAAAATAGAAAGTTGGGAGGAAAACCCACAGTTCAGAGGTCTGGGATAGAGATATAAATGTGTGAGTCATCAGAATTGCAAGTGATATTTAAAACTGTGAGACTAGATGGGATCTCCTGGGAAGCTGGTCTAGGTAGAAACGAGGCCTTCAGGCCAGGCACAGTGGCTGACACCTGTAATTCCAGCATTCCAGGAGGCCAAGGCAGGAAAATTGCTTGAGGTCAGGAGTTCAAGACCACTCTGGGCAACATAGCAAGACCTCATCTCTACAAAAAATTAAAAAATTAGCCAGACATGATGGTGTGTGCTTGTAGTCTCAGATACTAGAGAGGCTAACACAAGAGGATTCCTCAAGCCCAGGATTCAAGGCTGCAATGAACTATGGTTCTGCACTGATTACAGCCTGGGCAACAGAGCAAGACCCTGTCTCTTTAAAAAAAATAAATAAATAAAAATAAAGCCCTTCATAGGTGCTCTTTGTCAGATTGAGGAAGTCCCCTGCACTCCTACTTTCCTGAGAATGTTTTTTTCTTTTAAATCAAGAATCAATGTTGTTCTTTTTTTCCCAAATACTTTTTCTGCACTCATGAGAGGCTCACATGAGTTTTTCTTTTTTAGTCAGTTAATTTGGTAAATCGCATTGATTGAGTTCACATGTTAAACCAACTCTACATTCCTAGGATAAACCTCACTTCATCGTGATCTATTTATTCTTTCTAGATATTGCTGAATTTGATTTGCTGAAAGTTTGTTAAAGATTTTTATATCTGCATTCATAATGAGTGTTTAGAGCAGGGGTGGCGAACACGCGGCTCTCGAGCCGCATGCGGCTCCCGGCCAGAATGAATTTTGGCTCTTTGCCTCTTATCATTATTTTGTTTACTGTGGCTCTTTGCCAAGTTTGGATTTTGTTATGCTGCTTCTGAGGAGGGACCTCTGAGGAGAGATCTCTGAGCGCGTAGTCCCGCCCCCAGGGGGGAAACACGTGAAATCAAAGCACCGGTCCATTCTGACTGACACT